>BRZM01000628.1:0-15608 GCA_033238685.1 Lates japonicus
TGTGTTGGAGTTGGTGCTGCAGCAGGTGTTGGTGCAGAAGCTGGGGGCGGGACTTTGACTTGGACAGGAAGTGCCACAGGTGCAGGTGTGGGGGCAGGTATAGTTACAGGTGTGGCAACAGGTGTGGGTGCAGAGACAAGAGGTGGGTGAGGTTGGACAGGTCTCGGAGGAGGCGGGGCTTGGATGCGTATAAGAGGAGGCAGTTGGTGATTGACAGGGGGAGGGGTTTGTTTGTGGGCAGTGGGCGGGGCTACAGCTGCAGGTGGAGCTCCTGCGGTGGTTGAGACCAAAACTGATGGAAGGCGAAAGATTTCAGAGAAAATGAGGAAAAAAAGATGATTAAAAATGAATGAAAAGAGACAATGGGGTGATGAATGTTCTTATGACCGGATTCAACAGCCAAACAGTCACATGTAGCTTCACCTTCACCTGTCGTCACTGAAACTACTGTTTGGACTGACCCGCTCTCAGATCAGGTCTAAGATGGCTGGCAGCATTTGAACCTCACACAACTATTCTGTCACATGTCATGTGAACACCATGAATATCCTCCAGCAGAGACTGTATGAAGACTGACATGTCATGTTCTGCCTCACAGGAGCTGAGAAGGCAGCAGGTCTATGTCATTCCTCGGTTGTCCACTGGGGTAGGCCCTTTCCAATAACCTCCAATCACAGGCCTGGCTCCAGGAGATGGCCCTTGCTTTCAAAGTTGCTACTTTATTATGGTTCTGAACTTTGGATTCTGACACCTTAGACTGGGGGGGGTTAACCAACAGGACAATGCTATAACAATATAAAGTTCTCTTTTCAAAATATTTCCAAAAAATCAGAACTGTTCTAGTTCTATCATCTAAACTACACACAGATCACAGTCTGTACCTGTCTGCACAGGGTCAGGTTCTCCTCCATCTGAAAGACACAACTCACTATTAGACCACAACAACCACCAGGCACCACCAGGCCACCAGACACTTCATATATCATTCATTAGCATTTTCTTCATCTTTATGCAGATGATACACCATTATATGTAACAGTAAAATCCTGTTAATCTGTCCACCAAAATAAACAATAATCCTCATCACTGGCCCTGATATCTGCAAACAGATCACTGGGTTTTTCCCTCATGTTCAGATTACTGTGACAGTCTCCTAACTGGTATAAATCAGAACACAGCAGCTGGACTCACACAAGACCAACATTAATGATCGTACTTCTCTGTCTTTAAAGGTTTTACTTGTTAACTTTTTACTCGATAACTGTATCTCTGAATAACAGTTTCATTATGAAGCTGCTGCAGTCTGAGGTAGTCAGAACCTGTTCATGTCAGATCAACCCTGAACAACCTGCCTAACAAACTCTGAATCACTGACAGAGTCTCTCTGGGTTAATGTGTTGTCATGTGTGTCTGCAGGTTGGTTTATGTGTGAAATTCAGATGTAACGTGAGTTTGGTTTTCTTCTGATACATAAACAGCACAGGTACTGTAACTGTGACCCCAGCAGCTGATTGGTTGGTTGGAGGTGTCACCTGACAGGTAACTATCATCTCTAACAGACGTACTTCTGTCCACAGCTCCTTTGGGCGGGACAGCGGGCAGCTGGCGTCCTCGGTGGCTGCAAACCGGTGTTCCTGACGGACTCGTCTGGGTTGATCCACTTCGAGGGTTCGCCCTGTCGGACAAAGTCAGGAATCAAACTACCAACCAGACAGGAGTGATGTACAGTCAAAGGTCAGAGGTCAAAGTGGTTGTAGTCATTCACTATGTAGGTCTGTGCTTTAGCTAAGCCATACTACACTATGTTTGCTACAAGCTAATGTCTAACATACTCCCTGAGAGTTGACTGAAGACACCATTGACCTGATTTCAGTCAATCAATGCACTGATCACTGGACACGGTCTCCATGGTTACAGTGATTGATTTGATCAGCAGGGCATTTGGCACAAAGAAACTGCACTGATCAGCTTTGATCTGTGTGTTTACTGAGTCAGGTCCTGCTGTGGTGGTTTTCAGGCTGAATCCAAACGTCCAGACTTCCCTGAACCTTCAAACCCACATTAACACGTGTTCCCAGGAAGCTGAGCACAGATTCAGTTTAGTTCACTTCCTGCTGTGACCAGGTCTTTAGACACCAAGAACTTTAATTAATCTCCATGACAACAGGTCATGTCAGACAGTCTTATAGCTCATTTTAGGGGCTCAGTCGTTATGTCTGGAGGAAGGAGGTTTGGATTCAGCAAAGAGAGAGTTCACAGCAGGAGGACGACAAACAAAGAAAAGAAAGAAAACAAATTGTCTTTAGGAGAAACTCATGCAGCAAAAAAACAAACAACAAACATCAGCATGATGTCAAATAAACAAGAATCAGATATAAGGGTGAGTGTTTGAGAAAAGAAAAGAAAGATTAATTCAGAACAGAAATCATGTGACTGAGGAAAAGACGACAGGTTGTTAGTAATGACAGGAAGTGACAGTGATGTATGATGTCACTATGATGTCGCTGTAAGCCAATCAGGAGGTGCTTCAGACAGACATCATGCTTCTCTTCAAGGATAAAAACCACATTCAATAAACACTACAGAGACGGAGGTTTCTGATTGGTCGGTTGTCGGTCACCTGGTAAGGGCAGGTGAGGGAGGGGCGGAGTGTCGGGACCTCAGGTAAAAGGAGTCAGCTTGGTCCGTGGAGTGCGATCGTGTGTAGATGGGTCTGTCCGCCATCGCTCGCTGGTCAGCTGACCGAGAGCGACTGTAGTAATCCTGCCGGTCCATCCCGCGACTGTACCTGCACATCACCATGACAACTGTCACCCACCATCACCATGACAACCACTGCACCTATGGGAGGAGTTCATTAGTCACATCACTGTAACAACCAGGCTGCTATCAGTGGGTCAGCTGGTTGGCTGTGAGGCAGGTAAAGAGGAAGTGTAAGGCACTGGAGGCTGGAAATCAAAAACCAAAAAAGGAAACTGAAAGAAAACCTGATACTCTGCACAACATTTCCCAGAAGGCCTCAGTGAGAGAGAAGACACAGTAAAGGATTCTGGGAGAGAAAATGGAGGAAGTTCTGAGGCATTTCTAAGTACAGAGATTGTCAAGTTCAGACTCGTGTTCTCCAAAGTTTGACTATGTGTTTACTACAGATCAGTAAACGTTAGCATGCTAACTTGCTAAACTAAGATGGTGAACATGGAAACATTAAACTTGCTCAAAGCAATGCATGGCCTCCAGAGCGGCCATCATGGCTGGTGACTCTTCAGGCCTGGAAACACCAACAGTTAACAGACCAGGTCTCTGGTCTCCTTCTGAAAAATCCTGTAAATGGACCTATTTTGTCACACAAAAGGGGGAACAGGTGACAGCGATAGAGCCAGAACTCTATTGTCTCAGATCTCAGATGAACTTCAGTTCAAACTAAGAACACAAACTTAAACTCACTATACTCTGAGAAGTACCTCTAGCTTGGATGGAGGGATGAAACCACTGAGGAACTACTACAGCCCTCTACATCTACATCTGTCAAACTGTCTGAGTCAAAGAGTCTGAGTGAAAGAGTCTGAGAGTCAGTTTACCTCAGCAGTTCCTCATCATAGGCATCAGGTTCGTAGGGGAAGTCTGGGATGAAGTCCTGACTGAGGAGCACAAAGAGGTCACAACTCCAGATCATGATGAATCTAAAGTCAACTTCATCCTCTACACTAGATTACCCAGAAGCCCCGGGGCTCACCTGTAGTCCTCACAGCTCCCATTCACCATGTGGTTTGTCCAGGGAGTGTGGTTCGGACCGTTAAAATATCTGACACACAGAAGTATGCAGATGAGAATGTGGTCACATTTATCCTACAGTTACTGCAACTAATGGTACTATAGGTACTACTACTACTACATCCAGTAGTTGAAGTACCTGTCGTGGGAATCAAGAGAGTTGGCAACAGACATTCTCCTCAGTGATCTCCTAAACTCAGAGAAACAATCAGTCAGAACTGCACTACAATTAATTCTACAACCAGAAACATCACTAGTACTATATCCAGTAATCAAGCCAGTACTACAACCAGGACTAACCAGTATTACATCCAGTAGTAGTAGAAAAGCCAATACTGAAAACCAGTACTAAAATCTGTACTCAGGTCTACAACCAGCACTAAAGTCAGTACTACAACCAGTACTACAACCAGCAGTACTACCAATACTACTACTAATGGCAGTTTAACAGGTGCTATAACTAACAACACGGTACTAGAACCAGTAGAACCAGAACTACAAAACATCATTGAGTCCAGACCTGGGTCCTGGTTCAGACCTGTTCATAGTGTCTTTGCTGTGTGTTGTCTGATTGGTCGAACAACACAGACACACACACCCTGTCTGATAGGATCATGTTTATTGATTACTTATTGATCGAGTTATACTGATTCCTCTTCTGTGTCTGGGAGTGTGTACTGATTGGCTGGAGTCCAGGTGACCCAGGTCAGGTGTTGTGCTGTGTGTTACCATGGTTACCTGTTTAGTCTGCTGTACTGGCCAGCGTCAGAGTACGCTCGGCTCAGTTTGGAGCCTCGCAACAGCCGCACAGCGTCTTCCCGGTACAGTGGGTACAGAGGGTTGCCACTGGCAACCAGAAGTCAGAGGTCATCAGAGGTCAAAGGTCAGAGTTTAGGGGTCACGAGGTGAGGGATGACGATAGAGGGACAGTATACTATAGTAAAGACGCTCACACAGAGCGCGCTCAGTAGCAGCTGGTTACCTGTGAGGAGGCGGTTGGCTCGGTGACCGTGACCTCATCCTGACCATATCAGATCGAGAGCAATGATTGGATGACATCATCTGCTCTGGCACTGAGAGGGTGGAGCTGTGGAAGTCCCGCCCATTCTGTCTGTAATCTGCACAGAAAGAACCAGAGCCGGAGTTGAACCATCAACCCTGAAAAACCCTGCTCTGCTCTGAGGACCTGGTCAGACCAGTTTTATTATCCAGGAATTTAAAGTGAAGAAAATTGACAAGGACGGGGAAATTAATTTCACTTCTGTTCAGACTAAGCTGCAGGTGTTGCAATGCATGATGGTACATGGAATTCACCTGATATCACCCCAATGCCATCTTCACAGTCGTAATCTGAAAACTCACTGTCACTGATCCTCTGAGACCCTGGAGAGAGGGAGGGAGAGAGGGAGGGAGGGGTGGGAGAGAGAGACATTGAGACAGAGAGAGAGAGGATGTTTAAGCCTGTAAGCAGCTCCTCAGTTAATCCTCTACAGGAAGGTCGACTAATCTGACACAAAAACAGAAACAGTCCAGGGAGATAAGAAACAACTGAGTTTACACATCAACATTAAAAGGACAGATTCACGTATTTCACCTGAGTTTATGCCTCAAACTGACAACAGGTTCCCTCAGACCCCTTCAAGGATTCCTACATCTCCCACCAAAACCACATAATCCCTGCAATTCCACCTACCTCTCAGAGATCCTCAGGAAGGCCTTAAGGATATCTGGATCATTTTTTGAGGAAGCTTATACCCTTCCTAATGATTACTGGGGACTGTCAAGGATCTACAGACCCTCGTGAAAATAATCAGCACAGTTTCCAAAGTGGGTCTGTTAGCTTAGCATCCCAAATGTAATAGTAGTTAGCATTAGCTACAGAGGGTTAGCAGCCACAACACAAACGCAGGCACAGAGCTATTATTACCTGAGTTATAGTAAGGACCTTTGTCTGGCAAAGCATCATGGGAGGAAAGTAAAACAAATCAACAAAAACAAACAAGCGAAATTTAAAAACAAAACAAGATGAACTGAAGAAAACACACAAACAAGAAGATGTTAAAAACTGATGTAATTACAGAAAAATCACAATAAAACATGGATGAAAAATTTTTTCATGTTGTCAGAGTCATACAGAGGCTCAGTGTGTGTTATCAGTGTGTGTTCTCACTCTGCAGCCTCCTGTTGGTCTGACTCAGTTCAGGCTGCATTCCTCTCCTCTGTAGGTAGGGGGAGGCGCTGGGCAGTGGCAGAGAGGAAACATCATGAATCTGAAGTTTGTACCAGTGAGGCTGATCATCCAACAGAGCCGACTCCAGTTCGATCAGAACCTGAACACAGACAGAGAACAGATTTTCATTAAAGGTGACTGCATCTGAAGCATGAAAGGTTCTTTATTTTCTGAATGTTCTTTGTGTGGTCCAACCTCTCCCAGGAACTGGCTCTCCTCCTCTCGGACCCGCGCCTGATCCCAGACCGTCAGCTCCAACATCCGTTCTCTGAACTCGCGGCGGTGGACCGGAGAGTACATGAAGGTCTGGTTCCATCGAGGTTCCACTGACTTTTTTACCGTCTTCGTCCTCCGTTTACTCTTATCACTGTGGTGAGATGAGGGGACAGTTAACAGCCAATCACAGAGCAGCAACCACTGGTTGTAAAGAACCAGACCTGGGATTCTGCTGGTTCTACAATAGAACCATGTGGATCAGACACAGATAAGGAACCGAGAACACTGATCTCAGAATATCTTTAGACACGTCTTGTATACCTAGACCAACACATTCTAATCATCAGTTGACATGATTTGATCCTTAAAACTCTGGGTTATGATTGGTTCTTTTTTACCTTCTATCTGGCAGTAAATAGATCTTGACATAAGGGTTCCTGGGTCGGCCGTCATCTTGGACAGGAAGTTCTTTGGCTCCAAGAATTGTGACGATCAGCTGATGACCGACTTTATCGTACCAGAGCTTCACCTGTAGAAAAAAAGATTTTAAATCAAGACAGCCTCACAGCTGTAGGAGAACCCTGCAGACCAACAGAACCCTGTAGAACAGTGAAGAGTTTGATACAGAAAAGGAAACCCACAGAAGAGAAGACAAGCCAAAACAAGAGAAAAACAGAAAGAAGAAGAACCATCGCAGGTTACAGCTGCAACCCACAGAACATGCTGTAGAGAACTGTAAAGAACAGAGAAAGAACCCAAACAGACACCGGGAAACCACCTAAAGCAGATACAGTACAGCAGAGGAACCCACAGAACAGAACAGCACTCAATTCAATGGCATAATAGAACATAGTGGAACCCTGTATAAGAACCCCCAGGATTAGAACAACTCTACAGAGAAACAGGTTCACCCTGTACAACATGTGACAACAAGAAAGAACTCTGTAACCAGACAAAACCCATAAAACACGTAGAGCCCCGCAGAACAATGGCAGAACGATGGCAGAACTCTGACGAACAGAAGAAGATCCTCAGGAGAAAAGCTGAACACAATCAAACAGATCAATCAGAACTGTACACAGCCCTGGGAGAAAGCCACAGAACATAAGTAGAACAACAAAGAACCAGGACTTCACCCAACTCAGTCAGTCAAACAAGATCTAGCTGTTCAACATGAGAACGATTCATTCTCCTTATTTTTCATATAAACCATCTGACAGTTGGGAAATCCACCAAATACTGACCAGAACTTTTAGAGCACAATCAAAGCCCAACATATTCTTATCAGAATGTCAGAAAAGTGCCGTAGACAGAAGCAGAGAACTGCAGAACAGAGAAGGAACTGAAGAAAACAGAGTAGCAGAGGTCTGAACCTTATAGAACCCAGGATGACAGCAAAGAACCCTATAGACCAGATCCCTGTCCAACCATGTAAAACCTGAACTGGATCATTTGTGGCAGAACCTGATGTAAACCCTCAGTCCTGAAGTAGAACCTTACAGAAATTAAGACAACCTTATTAACAATGACAGAACTTTTTACTGCACCATAGTTATTTTAAAGCTACAGACAGCGGTTGCTTGGTAACCAGATGGTAGGTGGGGCTTTGACATCACTGACACTAATAAAAACAAAAAACGAAAACAGAGTTCAGTCGACTAAAACTAAAACTAAGCTACAGATGGACGTCTCACTTCTCTCTGTGTTCTACAGTTTACCTGAATTCGAGGAACCAGAGGACGCCTGTTCACAGTCTGAAACACACACACACACACACACATATCACCATGGAGACGACTGTTAACTGACAGCTGATTGGCTGTGGGCTGTGTAGCAGTGCAGTGCATGCTGGGTAAACTTACAGAGACTTGACCGGACAGGACACTGGGGCTCATGGGAGACGTGACAGAAATGGACGGACCGACTTTCTGAGAGTCAAAGGAACTGGAACCTGAACACAGAACATAGAGCAGAACCCATTCAATGTCATAGAACAGGATCGGCACAATTCCTTCAGACTAAAGGTTTTTACACAGCGGGGAAGTAATTCACTCATCAGTATACTTTTTCAAACTGTTGTTTTTGTCAGGAGCACACTGAACGCGAATGTTACAGCGAAAAACTAAGTAAGTAATTTTATTTTTGCACCATGAATAAAGAAATCAACCAAACACAGACTGTCAGAGGCTGATCGAATCAAAGGATCCTGGTAGTTCCCCAGCAGGACTTCAGACTGTCCCACCAGCAACTGGCCGTGGTAGAACTTCAGCTCCTGAATATTCACAGGTGAGTATTTCACATTTTTATATTGTTTGTCATGCCCCCAGTGTGTAAAGACCTTAGGACTTAGTTTTGTGTCTCTTTGTGGTGGTCCTGTGTCTCTTTGTGGTGGTCCTGTGTCTCTTTGTGGTGGTCTTTTGTCTCTTTGTGGCAGTCTTTTGTCTCTTTGTGGCAGTCTTTTGTCTCTTTGTGGTGATCTTGTGTATGTAATTGTGTTGTTGTGTAATAAACTCACTGGAGTCCAGCTGGATATGGGAGCTGTCTCCGGCTCTAGAAACATCTCTGAGGACCAGAAACCACAGACAGTACGTTAACATGACGTTCTAACAGAGGAGAACTTCAGGTTCTGTGTAGAACATCAGTCAGAACATCAGTGCTGCGGACTGCTGTTTAAACCTCTCTGGGTCAGTTATGATTAATTTTGACAATGAACAAACGTCACTCAGAGCCCTTATTTTGGTAAATGCTCTGTTTCCTGTCTGCCTCCTTAACTCAGTGTTAGGAAGGTGTGAAGTTTCATCAGACTACTTTAGAACATCTGAAGATCTGAAGACCTGTTCTCTTATGTTTTCAGAACTATCTGTAATGTGACCCCTGTGTGACCTTTGACCTACCCGATGGGTCGGGACACCACTAGCTCCACCTGTGGCTCTGGTTTGGACTCCAGGATGATGTTATACACTTCATTAAATGTGGCTCCCTGAAGAACCCGACCGTTCCACTCCAGGACCTGATCACCTGAACCACAGAGAAGAAGAAGTCGCATGTGATTGGCTGAAGTTAACATGATCACCATGGTAACCATCATCATTAACCCCTTGATGCCTGAATTATTTACAATTGTATAAAAAAATTAATTATTTGTGTTTTTGCTTTCAAGCTGATGCTAAATTAAGTAGAGATTGTTAATTTGTCTATAGCACATAAAATAGATATACATTCAGGTATGATGCAAATTAGCGACAATAGGCATTAATGGTAACCAACGGTAATTTTTTTATTGAAGCCACAAAATTGTTTACAGTTATTTAGACTATTATTTACATTATGATTTACACTATTACTACGTAACTATAGCTACTGGATGTAGGTCACACTCCAAACGGTCCTACGGTAAACCAGTGCTTGCAAAAGGTTCCTAGGCACATATTTAGAATGCACAAACCGGCATTGGGGGAATGCATAAGCTATCTCGGCTGCAGTCTGAATGCAAATGGTATGATGCGAATTCGCGACAATCGGCGTTAAGGGGTTAATCATCATAAAAACCATCAACTCAGTGTCATAAACTGTTTTTACTGAGCTATAAACGGATCTGTTGACCTTTGTCACTGTAAACTCTTTTGTCCCCCTCAGGATCCTGTAGTAATGATGGCTCTGTTTTTCCAGCGTACTGATTGGTCAGTGGTCGGGCTGTTCTGGAGCAGGTTACCTTGGTTACCACAGTGATCTACCTTAAAACTGACCTGGCTTTATGCTAAAACCAGAGTCAAACCCAGAGAGAGCTGGATAACAGGAGTGATTACCTGGTCTCAGGTGTCCCACAGTGTCGGCCAGACTTCCTCTCTTCACCTTGGTGATGAACGCACAGAGACGACCGGACTCTGTCATCTTCCCTCCGACAACCTGAAAACACACTGCCCATGAGCAAGTCACTGAACCGAACACTGAGGCTGAAGGTGCAGAAACAGGAAGAACAGTTTGTCACCTTGAGTCCCAGCAGCGCTCCTGTATCCGCGGGAACCGTCCCGTCCTTCATCCTCTTGTTCAGCAGAATTCGACCAATCAGATGCTCACCATCCTTGGATGGTTGCCATGTGACCGGTTGCTGTGGAGACACAGTGTATTTAGATATATCTGTACGTGTGTATCTGTAGAGTTAGATGGATAAATTGGGCGGGGGGGGCTTAGTCCTACCATAGACATAGGCCCAGGCTCGCCGTGCCAGGAACCATGATCCCACCATTGGCTGTCCATGTCTCCTACACAGGGAGAGGTCAGAGGTCAGAGGTCAAACACTTTAAACAAAAAGATGAAACACGTTGATGTGACAAACTCTTACTGCTGTTCTCTGTATTTCACCTGTGTCAGAGCGAGCTGCTGCAGCTTTCCAAATAAAACCCATTTTTACACGAATCATCAAACATTTGACTCAGAGGCCGACCCAAAGTAAACACAGACAGAAACCACCTGCAGCGGCCATGTTGGCTCACTGCAACACAGGAAGTTTCCTGATGGTAAAACCTTGTAATTACTGCAAACTAGACTGAATTCAGTGGACGCCTGAGTCTGACAACACAACACTCAACAGAAGGAGCTAGGTTCTAGATGGGGTTCCAAACAATCCGGGGAGGGGGTCTGGACCTTCAGGGGGTCTGGACCTTCCACCACAGTCTCAACATGCCGCCTGTAATCCGTCTTTACACACTCAGATCCACTGTGTCAAAGCAGCTTTAAACACACACAGTGCAATACTCACAGGTCTGTCTGAACGCCATGAGGGAGGAGGAGGAGGCTTCAGCAGAGGAAGAGGATGAAGAGGAGAAGATGAACCTCCTCCTCACTGTATCTGTGGGTGCTGTTTGCCCTGAGCTCTGCCTGCAGGCTGCAGAGCAGTTCATACCGTCTGTAATGGGATTAACTGAGTCCAAACACTGAGGCCATCTTTTTGTCTATGATTTCATTGTTAGCTTGTTAGAGAGTTAGCTTCTCTCCCACTGCAGAGTCAGCTGATAGCTCACAGAGTTAGCCTGTTGTTAGCCGGTTGTTACCCTGAGCTGCAGCTTGGTGTAGCAGTCTTAGTTGGACGCCTAAAGGTGATCTGGTTGATCAAACTGTAGACTGTATGCTGGTGGGGGTTGGCAGGTTGGAGGCAACATTGCTCCTTCAACCCTTCCCTCCCACCTCTCTACCAGATCACAGCCACTGAAATCCAACAGTTCATCGAGAAATCCAACTGAAGAAATCATCAAAACTCCAGATCAGCAGGGATCTGGCAGCTGCAGTGACGTTGTCCAACCCTCGCTGTCAGGTGTGCAGACATGTTGCTGTCTGGTTGGTCAACATTTTCATTGCCTCCTGTAGTCTGTGTTTCTATTCTTGTGTCCACAGTGACTCCTGAGGCAGGCTGGTAATCCACACTCTCCTCTTTTAATCCAATTGAACAGAAGTAGATACAGTGATTCTGAGGCCCAACAGCACAGGAGCAGTCAGCCGGAGGTCTTCTGCACTAATCTGGATCCGATTCTCAGACCAGGTCTCCAGGATCCTCCGAGGTCCTCTGGGCCTGGACCGGTCAGGTTTGAGGGTCTGTCAGACGCTGTCCTGGTTCTTGTTGACGTAGGGGTGTTCAGGGCAGCCGCAGCAGAGACTCTGAGCTGCTCCGTCACATCCAGATCTAAGAGGAGGAGCCAAGATCCCTCTGAGCCAATCAGAGCTCATAATCTCTGACCAGGTGACTTCTGGTCCAATGACACGGAGGCAGATTAACTCGTCAGCATGACGCCTGGTTTCAGAAGAAAGACGATGGTCCAGGTCCAGCAACAGAACAGGAACAGTTCTCATTACAAGACCGTAACAGAACCATGTTCTGGGACTGAACATGCAGGAGCAGAATAACACACAACACTAGGAGAACCACATAGAACAGAACAGAACCCACAGCAAGAACAGAGGAGCCCTACAGAACAGAGGAACCACAGAGAAGCAGAACAAAGACAGAACATTATTAACCTGAAAACCTAAAAAAGAACCACAAATACCAGAGCCTTCAGTACAGAAGCAACGGTACACCTGCTACTGTTAGAACCATGCAGAATATGGAACCCAACAGAACAAAGCACTCACATAGAAGAGAAACAGAATCTTATTGAGTCTGGGAGAACCGATGGGAACAACAGGTCGCTGCAGAACAGAGGAAGAACCACACAGAGCAGATGTGGAACCTCACAGAGAAGCAGAGACCTATGGAACATAATTAGGACCCAACTGCACAGAATTACTTTAGAACCACAGGAAAGCTGTATAGTAGAACCCAACAGAACCTCAGTGCTCTTCTCTCTTTAGGTAAAGTTCCACCCTCAGAGGTCAGAAGTCTGTCGACATGTTGGGTTCTAGCAGGAACCCTCTGGTGTCTGCTGGAGGAAGTGCAGGGTAAATGCTCAGATTGAGTGTGGAGGTGAACACAGAGTTCAGCTGTAAGAAGATTATCACACTGAGCTAATTACTGTCAGAGAGAGAGAACACAAACTCAGTGTCTCTCTATCACTGTGTCTACTGTCACTCTACTTTTCCTGTTTCTACTCACCTCTTTACATCAGACCGTATATCCCTTTAAAACTTCATATGAACCTGGAATGAGGCACTACAAAACTGAAATAATATTTTTTGGCCACTAGAGGGCAGAGGAACATCTGAACAGGGTGACTAAAAGTTATAAAGTTTGAACACGTTAACAGATGAATCATCATTAATCTGTTCTGAGGAACATTTGTCCTGAGGTCTGATCTGTCTCAGCATCTTTAACCATCTGTCATCATATATTTGTTCAGGCCTTTGGAAACAGCAGTCAACCAAACAATCTTAACATTCAGAAACTCTTCTGGAGCTTTAAACAGATTCCACTTGGTTCCTGCACAGAGAACCCTGTCCATCAGCTGACAGACCTTCATCATCATGTTCCTCATCAGATCCACCAGGTGGTGTTGGTGGCCTCCTCTGATTGGACAGTTTTTCCAGGTGAAAGTCATTTTACTTGAGGTCTGAGTTCAACCGATGGACAGCAGTTCTTTGGTTTTCTTCTCAAAATATTTTCCACTTCCTTCTTCAGCACATTGAACTTGGTCATGTGACGTCATGTGACAGTGACATCACATTTGTACTTGTGATGACACCTGAGAAAGTTATTTGCTGTTATTTGAAAGTTTGTAAGCGACCCTTGATTCTGTCCAACATACAAAACCTCAGGAAGACCAGCAGAGAGGGGTAAAAAGCTCTGGTAAATGTCTTGACAGAGAGTTCACGTCTGAGGGTTTGTGACTGAAGGAACCTAAAATTAAGTTTTAAATCAAGTTTAAAATGACAGACGACACTGTGACCTCTGTTTAAAACATCACCAATCCGACTCTCCCGTTGGCCCTGAATGCCACAGAGCCTCAGCTAGGTTTCAGGTAGCATGTAGCCACCTAGCCTGGTTTAGCTAGTAATTAGCATGTAGCCACCTACCCTGGTTTAGCTAGTAATTAGCATGTAGCCACTCACTGTCGGGCTCGTCACAGCTGGTGTACTCAGGTGTGGTCACCAGATCCTCCTCAGAGCTGCTGAAGCTTCCAATCACATGCATCTTTCCCATCCTCCGCGCCCTCTGCGCTGCACTCTCATTGGCTGGCTTCCTCTTGTGGGTGGAGCTCAGGTCCAGGTGTTGATGCGGTAACGGGCTGCGATGGGGAGACGTGGGGCTGATGTGATTGGCTGTGCGGTCCACAGAGAACGACCTCTGACCTCCAGGTCCGACCAAACCCTGAGGCCAATTCTGACGGAGAGCTGGGAGGAAAAAAAGAAGACTGAGTCCCCGAGCAAGGCACTGAGGGGTTGATGGTTCTATTCTCTGTGATGAATCAGGGCACTGACTCTGGTCCTACCTGCGTGTCTTGGGGTCAGGTGGTTGGGCTCGGCGGTTGCCAGGGAGACATCACTGTGGCGGCGTTGGTGGCGGACCCTGCCGACCTGAGCTAACATTCTCATGGCCTCCTCGCTCGGCTGCGGCTTCACCGGGTAACGAGCCAGGTTCGGGTCGCTACGGTAACGGGCCTGAAACTCCTCCTCCTGACGGCGCTGCAGCTCGCGTTGGTCCAGAACCTGGTCCAGAGGATGGTCCTGATCCAGGAGATGAAGACCAACATCATCATCACCTGTCACTGTGTCGCTGTCGTTTCCCACCTGTTGTATCAGACTCACCTGTGAGTGCCAGCGGCCTCGCCCGTCTCTGATTGGTCGCCTCACGGCCCTGAAGATTCTCCTCCTCGTTGCCATGGTAGCCGTATGGTGAGCGAGCGCGGCGGTCGAGACCGTGGTCAGAGGGCGAGCGGGGCATCCTGCCCCCCCCACCATCGTAGTACGACCCTGTGGGGCTCCGACTCCTGTCAGTCACATAGAATGAACCAATCAGAGAGGCGGTTTCCTTTACAAAGGATAGTTCAGCAAACATCAAGTAACAGAGAGCTAGTCAATCCATGAGCAAGTCCTGCTAGACCTCATTATTGATCCCTGATCTACAGCTCCAAACACTGATCACAGATATAATTGTGACCTGGAAGCTTCACTGTCACACATTAAAAATAAAAACATTTCTTACAGTTTGTCGTTCAGCTGTTGGAGGTTTGAAGCTTCATATCGACTCAACACACGACACATCCAACCTCCACTTACACACACACACACACTCAGCAGGTTTATAACTGTCTGGATCATAACTGAAGCCCCGCCCACTCTGTGACAGACCACTCCCCCTCCTACCTCAGTCTCTAGCCCCACCCACACAGGAAGTGACATCACTGTGCGTGTAAGAGCTGTCAACCTGTTAGCTTGTGTTAGCCTGTTAGCTTGTGTTAGCGTGTGCTGTATTTAGCAGCAGTAAGCTTCTGTGAACTGCAGGTTATTAATCTGTTAATCTGATTACTGTGTGTGTGTGTGTGTGTGTGAGTGTGTGTGTGTGTGTGTGTGTGTTGGGGGGCGTCACAGACTCTAATTAACAACAAACCAAACCAATCAACAGTCTAGAGGTTAATTATATCTCAGGAAACAGGTGGGCGTAGATCAGTTCAGTTATTGATCTCTGATCATCACTGTGTAGTCTGTTATTATTAATGGCCTGTTAACATTTATCTATGCACATCCAGAGCGCAGATATAGGGGTTATCTGACCGCCTCGTGGCCCATTGTTCAGGGGCCCAGGGTCTCTGTGCAATTCTCTGCAGCGCTTGGGTTGTGGAACCCCGCGGTGATAGTGGACTAGACAGCAGCAGCAACGTGTTAAAATAAACCCCATCGAAAGGAGAATCTCCTGCCTTCCTGCATTTTAAGCAATACGTAAATCATTCAGCGGCAAATTGAT
>BRZM01000629.1:0-22611 GCA_033238685.1 Lates japonicus
TCACCTGTCCATCATCTGTCCATCATCAGTCCATCATCTGTCCATCACCTGTCCATCACCTGTCCATCATCAGTCCATCACCTGTCCATCATCAGTCCATCATCAGTCCATCATCTGTCCATCATCAGTCCATCATCTGTCCATCATCTGTTGATCATCAGTCCATCATCTGTCCATCACCAATCCATCACCAATCCATCACCAGTCCATCATCTGTCATCTCATCTCATATGTCCGTCAGAGTCTTTTTACTCATGGACCTTTAGAACCTGTACAATAATCTCTAGAATTTAGAAAACACCTGGAACCTTCTGATAGGCCTAGCACCTCCTAACTCAACTCAGGCTCATCAAGGACCCTAGAACTTTCTGAATGATCCACAGCTGAAGAACCTCCTCAAGGACCGCTGCCACCTCTTCAAGGATTCCTGTAGCGCTCTCAAAGTGTCGACACTGTTTCAGTTTATTAAAATGGTTTTATGTTTATACAAACATCTAGAGACTCTGGTTCAGGTAAAATGAAATATCAAAACTGTAGATGTCAAGAATCAGGACTTTGACCTGATAGATAGATAGGATAAAGACAGGGAGCTGTCTGTATGTAAACATAAATAGAGACTCAGTAGAACCTGATCTACCACAGAAACACATCAGATCACATCATCTGATCCGTTCACTGTGATTGGACGACAGGAAGAGAAAATCAGGTTTGATCAGATTGGTTTTGTCTGTCTCTCTACATGCGTCATCTGATGAGGATAAGCAAATACATTTCACATCAATGTCATTTGATCGGCTTCAGACTGCAGCTCGTTGACACGGCAACAGAACCAGGATCAGAACCAGGTAAAGTACAGCAGAGTACTGTATTTCAGACATCAGGCAGTGAGGAAGATATTGTGATGAAATCTGAATCTGAACGTGGTTTAGTTAAACCTGGGTTTAGTCTGAGTTACAGACAGATAGATAGATAGACAGATAAATAGATAGATAGACAGATAGACTGATAAACTGATAATAATCTTGAGTTCTTCCTCCTTCACTCATCATCTCTGTTCAGGGTCATAATGTTACTCGTCTGTTTCTCTGCAGAGCTAACATGAACATGGAAGGAGGAGAAGGAGGTGGTGGAGGAGGAGGAGGATGGCTGGCAGCAGGTGTAACTGCAGCTGTACTCTGTAAGTAACTGAGACTTTGTTTTCACCTCCACATGTTGATTCTGACTCAGTTTGTGTTTGAACACAGGGAAAGTAAAAGCAGAGGAAGTTCAGGGCAGATTTAACCTGCAGAGAGAAACCTCTGTCATGTCTCTATTTTCTCTGTCTCCTGCAGGTTGGCAAATCCATAACCTCAAGACAAAGACCACGGCGGTGGAGGTGAAGATCAGGGAACACTCTGACTTTATAACTGACTCCAGTAAGTTTCTCTTCCACCTAATTCTTTGGAGGGTCATCTGAAGACAAGGAAAACACACTTTTACTCCATGTTTTATCAGAGCTGAAAGAGTTGGAGGATCTGCTGGTGGAGAGGCAGCACATCTACTGCAGCAACGTCAAACCTAAATCACGCCGCGAACAGCTGGAAGACCAGATCAGAAAGATAGATTCTGAGTTCAAACCTCACACTGATAATCTGAGAGTCAGTCTGAACAAAGTCCTGACTAAAGATGATCACTGTGGCTCTGAATTCTTGTTCCTGATGACCGGAGATAAGAGGGGGAATGGAAAGCTGATGTGGGAGTACCTGAACGAGTTAAAGATGAGAGTGAAACAATAGTTTATCAGCATCATCAGGTGGGGGAGGCGTAGGTTAGAGGAGGCGGAGTTAGAGGAGGTGGAGGTTACATCGCATACTCCTGTATTACTCACTGAAAACACACACATCTGCTGCAGTCAAAAAACCCATTAGCAGTTAGCTTAGCATTAGCTCTGTCAGATACTGTAAACTCAGCTCTTTATAAAGTTTAACTTATTTCATCATGAGGTCATTGATGTCAGATTGACTCCCTGTGAGCGCTGTGCTAAGCTAACAGCTAACAGGCTAGGCTAACAGCTAACAGACCTGAACCAGGAGCTGAATGAACTTCCATCTGTTTCTGTCTGTGGATGTTTAACAGGAAGTTAATGAAGATTTAGACTCTTTTATTTTCAGCAGCAGTTTCTGGATGAACTTTTTTCTGAGGAAGAAAGACTGTGAGAACAGCTGCAGTCACAGTGACTTCAATACAAACTCAAACAGAGGGAATCAGAGCTTCACAGCCTGATACTTTTAACTTTTAAATGTTTGTTTCTTCTTTGGTTCAAATCAAGATGTAAATAAAAATCAACTTTAATATTTTGAATCTTTTAGTCGATGTGTTTGAAATCTTTAATTTTTAAAACTGAAACAGCTGATAAATTAAATTATTCACAGAATCAGAGAAAGAACCGTTTATTTCACTGATTAGCTCAAAGTAAATATTCAGTTTATTTATTTATTGATCAGAAAAACATCAGATATTGATTAGTGTCTGTGAAGGTGTGATGACGTCACGTTACTGTTGCTTAATGAGAAGAAAAAAAACCAGAAAGAAAACATTGCGTGTCGTCACACGGGGGCGGGGTTTTCACTCTGCTGCCTGCAGACTGTTGTTGTTCAGTCCGACACGAAGCCAACGGTTAGCAGCTAACAGCTAACAGACGGTGAAGATGTCGTCAGACCGACACACGGAGAAACGCTCGCACCGTTAACCTCTCACCTGCTCCTGTTAGTTATCTCGGGTCACTCTGATTAACCCGGATTAGCTGTCCCGCTCCGGACTTTATGTCCTCGGTGTTGTAGAGGAGGACGGGCTAGCTCCGCTTAGCTCCGTTAGCATGTTCCAGCAAATGGGCCAGTGTTATTAATGTTAGCCTCGTTAGCCGGGCTTCTGGTTAATTTATTTTTGTAGAAGTAGCAGGTTAGCCCGGGAGCTAACTTATCTATATTAACTCAGTTAGTTGCATGTTGGGTAGCTAACCCGTTATCATGTATCGCTGTGTTCACACCACACAGCTCGTTCCCGCAGCGAGCTGCTGCTGTGAAGCTTCAGTTGTTTTAGCTAACAGAGCTAACGTTAGCTGTTAGCTAGCGGGAGTCAGTTGTCTTTGTTTCCATCGGCAGCAGATGGTCTATGATGTGAGAGCGGATTAGCTCTGTTAGCTTAGTTAGCAGGTAGATCAGTGTTTTACTGTGAGTGTAGCAGATGCTACGCTAACAGATAACTCAGTAACACGGGTCTCAGATCAGTCGTTAGTGTATTAGTTTTATTTACTGTGTGACTGACATGCAGCTGTCAGTTTACTGACCTTCATCATCATCATTAATGAGCCTGGCAGGAGGGAACATCCGGGTCATTATGGCCCTCAGATCAGCGTGTGTCCTCTACCTGTTCATACTGTCAGGTGAGTTCACTGACTCTGGATCAGCTCTCACACACCTGTACAGCTTCAAACCATCAATCCATCGATTAGTCCATCGACAAAGACTGAGTGTAAACTAATAACTGATAATTGATTAATTGTTTCAGTTGTTTGTGAAAGTGCTTCTCTTTGTTTCACAGTAACCCCCCCCCCCCCCCCCCCCAATATCCTGTATGTCATTATAAAGCTGGGTGATGCTGTTGATCATTGCAGCTTGTGACATTTGTTATTGACTGTGTACAGACTCAGCTCCAAGCTTCAGTAACAAATCATATGTAGCATTAGCTTTTAGCCTGTTGTAGCTCCAGTGTTAGCAGAGACAGACAGGTGATGTCGGCTACTTGCTGTTTACCTCCTGTTGACCCTCTGCTGTCTTCCCAGGATGCATTGCTGCCTCTCAGAGGAACGACAATGTCTATGTATCAGGAATTTCTAATGGTGAGTTAACGACCACACTGATGACACATCAGGGACACAAACACCTGCAATCTGAAGCTAACAACACCTGTCTGTCTCTACCTGTCTGTACCTGTCTGTCTCTAATTGTTTGTCTGTCTCTACCTGTCTCTCTCTACCTGTCTGTCTTTCTCTACATGTCTCTACCTGTCTGTTCCTGTCTGTCTCTACTTGTCTTTCTCTACCTGTCTGTCTTTCTCTACCTGTCTGTCTGTCAGCCTGCAGTGACGTGGCCGAGCTCCTCAGGGCGTCCAGTGGTATCATCACCAGTCCTGGTTGGCCGTTCCAGTATCCGTCCAGACTGAACTGCAGCTGGAACATCAGAGCTCGACCTGGAGACACCATCACCATCAGGTAAAGCAGGTTGATACCATGGCAACAGCACAGGAAGCTGCTCCCAGGACATATATGGTCGTATCCTCACAGAATCAGGTTTTGACCGGACCTACTCCTCTGTAGTTTCCAGGACTTTGACCTGCAGGGTTCTCACCGCTGCTCCTCAGACTGGATGTCCATCAGTAGCTACAGGAGTCTGGACGGACTCCGGGTCTGTGGGTCCTCTCTGCCGCCGCCCTACATCTCCGCCCAGGACCACGTCTGGATCCACTTCCACTCTGATGACAGTCAGACAGGGAAAGGCTTCAGACTGTCCTATATCACCGGTGAGGGTTCAACAGATCCAGACCCTGATTCCTGAAACCTGAACAGATGAGGAGAGAGGTTTCCAGGTAACTAATCAGTACCTGATCTCACTTTGTTGTGCAGGTAAGCCGGAGGCGTCCAGCTGTGATGTGGACCAGTTCCACTGCTCCAACGGGAAGTGCATCCCGGACTGGTGGCGCTGTAACTCCATGGATGAGTGTGGAGACAACTCGGACGAGGAGCTGTGTGTGGACTCCCCCTTCTCCTTCCAGCCCTGCAGCCTGAACCAGTTCCCCTGCCTGTCCCGCTACACTCGCATCTACACCTGCCTGCCGCACAGCCTGCGCTGTGACGGCAGCATCGACTGCCAGGTAACACTTCGCCTGGACCTGACCCATTGACTCCCGGACCCAGATCAGATCAGATCAGAGTCAATCCTATGAACTCATCATGTAGCTCAGATCAACGCATTTACTGAGAGAGTCTGACACTGCAGAGGTCTAAGAACTGAGATGGACCAGGATCCAGTCGTAGTCCAGAGGGTTCAGAGTCTCAGGGTGGATCAGGTGTCAGAGAGTCTGAACACCTGTACCTGTCTCACAGGTCTCCTCCTGTCTGTTAACACTGTTTTCTCCAGGACCTCGGCGATGAGATCGACTGTGACGTTCCGACCTGTGGAGAGTGGCTGAGGAACTTCTACGGTTCCTTCAGTTCTCCAAACTACCCCGACTTCTACCCTCCAGGAAGTAACTGCACCTGGCTCATCGACACTGGAGACCACAGGAAGGTAACTCAACTTCCTGTTTCCTGTTCCCTCAGGCCCCAGCCACAACTCCCACTGACACTCACTAACTCCTCCCACCTCCTCCTGCAGGTCATCCTGAGGTTCACAGACTTTAAACTCGATGGGACCGGGTACGGGGACTACGTGAAGGTCTACGACGGTCTGGAGGAGAACCCTCGTCGTCTGCTCCGGGTCCTGACTGCCTTTGACTCCAGAGCACCGGTTGCTGTGGTGTCATCGTCCGGTCAGCTCCGAGTTCACTTCTACGCCGACAAGATCAACGCCGCCCGAGGCTTCAACGTCACCTACCAGGTGAGTTTCATTACCTGCCTGTCTTCTTAAGGTGGACAGATTCTAACCTCTCTCTGTGTTGTTAAGGTGGACAGATTCTGTCTAACCTGTCTCTCTGTTAAGGTGGACACATTCTGTCTAACCTCTGTCTGTGTTGTTAAGGTGGATGGGTTCTGCCTTCCCTGGGAGGTTCCTTGTGGGGGGAACTGGGGCTGTTTCACTGAGCAGCAGCGCTGTGATGGGTACTGGCACTGTCCCAACGGTCGGGACGAGCTGAACTGTTCTTCGTGTCAGGAGGACGAGTTCCCTTGTTCCAGGAACGGAGCGTGTTACCCTCGATCAGACCGCTGCAACTACCAGAACCGCTGCCCCAACGGGTCAGACGAGAAGAACTGCTTCTTCTGCCAGCCGGGGAACTTCCACTGCAAGGTACCGATCAGACCAGAGACCAGAGACCAGTCTGAGTCTGCGCAGAGTAATCTCAGTCTGACCTTTGACCTTTGCAGAATAACCGCTGTGTGTTTGAGTCGTGGGTGTGCGACGCTCAGGATGACTGTGGTGACGGCAGCGACGAGGAGAGCTGTCCGGTCATCGTCCCCACCAGAGTCATCACCGCCGCCGTCATCGGCAGCCTGATCTGTGGCCTCCTGCTTGTCATCGCCCTTGGCTGCACCTGTAAACTCTACTCACTGCGCATGTTCGAGCGCAGGTGAGCACACCCTGTTTGCTCTACACCTCACCGCCTCTTCTGTTTGGTTACTGAATGTCGGTGAGTCGAGCTCTTTGATTGGTCGTTTCAGGTCTTTTGAGACACAGCTGTCCAGAGTGGAAGCGGAGCTGCTGAGGAGGGAAGCCCCACCCTCTTATGGTCAGCTGATCGCCCAGGGACTGATCCCACCTGTGGAGGATTTCCCAGTGTGCTCTGGGAGCCAGGTACAGATACACCCTGTCTCGCTGCAGAGTTAAAGGACCACACCACTGATTTTAATATTTAAACCAAATGTTGAAACCTGCAGTTGCTGCCTGGTTTTAATTGGTGTAATTAAAATGTTCAGGTGATCAGAGCCACCACACACCTGACCTCATAAAACAACCTTTACTTCTAGGACTAGTTTAAATGTGGAGGTATACCTTTCCTCTGTGCAGGACAGATGTTCCACAGCAGGACCCTCTGATCAGATCCTCTGCTCAGACACAAACAAATCAGGAAGGTTTGTAGATTCGTTCACTGCCTCAGACTGCTACACCTGCAGCTGCACCACCTGCACCTGGAGGACACCGTCCTGTCCACAGGGTGGCGTCAGAGAGAGGTGTCCTTCAGGGAGTAAACCTCAGAGTAGAAACTGTATCTGATGATTTTATTTTTCCTCTCTCTGTCTGTCCTCAGGCATCTGTCCTGGAAAATCTCCGCCTGGCTGTTCGCTCTCAGCTCGGCTTCACCTCTCTCAGACTCCCGTCCTCCAGTCGTCATAGCAACCTGTGGCGCCGGCTCTTCACCTTCTCGCGGTCTCGGCGGTCGGGTTCTTTGGCTCTGGTCTCTGCTGATCTGGAGGACAGCGCCGGCACCGGGAGCACCGGGAGTTCTGGTTCAGACCTGCTGTCTCCGGACTCGGATGATACGGACACGGAGGGCGAGCGAGGGAGGGAGCGAGGCGTGGGCGCGGTGGGCGGGCCCGTCGCCCCCCTCCCTCATAAAACCCCGCCCCCCCGCTGCTGTCGAGGCTGTAGTATCCGTGACGACGTCAGCAGCCCCTGCAACTCCGGCACCGGGCCGAGATCGATGCCACGACCGGCCCAGAGAGGCCGTGTCCCTCTCCGGTCCCATCACCATGGCAGCGTCCAACCCAGACCCCGAGTGTCACGGCGACGCCTCAGAGCTCCAGGCCCCGCCCACCTCCGCACTGCACCGTCTGGCCCAGAACCTGCACCGTTTAGCCAGGAACCTGACCAGAGCCAGTCAGAACCAGCAGAACCAGATCTGGACCAATCACAGCCCGCTCCGCCAGCTGGAGACAGGAAGAGGCGGGCCCGACACCATTGAGCGCCACGGGAGCAGAGAAGAAGAAGAAGACGTGGAGCTCCTGATCCCTGTGTCTGACTCTGACTCCTCCTCCTCCTCATTGGTCAGCGATGTCCAACAACCGCTCCTGGAGCCACACCCCTCTTCCACTGCAGGCCATGCCCCTCGTCATCACCGAGGAAGCAGGCGGTCGCGGAGGCGGGGCAGCCCCTGCGAACACTCGGGAATGGTCCACACGGCGCAGATCCTGACATCTGTTTGGAGGCCCACGAGGCAGGAAGGCGAGGAGCAGCGGCAGGCTGCTGCTGCTCTGCTAACAGGCTATCCTGCAGAGCTAACATGCTAACACAACCAGCCTACCCCACCCAACAGTTAAAGTTGGCCGCGTGCTATGACACACCACCAATACCACCCCACCCAACAGCTAAAGTTAGCTACTTGCGTGCTAACCCATTTTGTACCACTCCACCCAACAGCTAAAGTTAGCCTTGTAACTGACACTATAATACCACCCCCGCAACAGCTAAAGGTAGCTAACACTGACACACTACCAATACCACCCCACCCAACAATAAAGTTAGCTAACATGCTAACTGACACACTACCAATACCCCACCCAACAGCTAAAGAGTTGTGCATGCTGACACACTAACACTACCAATACCCCGCCCAACAGTTAAAGTTAGCTAGTGCTAACTGACACACTACCAACCACTCCACCCAACAGCTGAAGTGCTTCAACACTTTAACGACACACTACCAGCTTCACCTCACCCAACAGCTAAAGGACAGCTAACATGCTAACTGACCTGGCTAATACTGCTACTTCCCCTCCTAAACCCACGATGCATGTATGATAACAAGCTGACACGGTAACGTATACCTTGTCCCTACATTTCAAATGTTACATGTATGTATGCTAACACTTCAGACTGTCAATAGTTATAATCTAACACCTACATGTTAGTTGTTGGTGCAGGTTTCACCACTTGATGATTTGAGGCGATCCAACCAATCGAGACTGAGGGTGATGTCACTGATTAGTTCTGATATTTATGATAACTTTCTCCTTTGTTGTTGCTCGGTCCATCCGTTAAAAGGCCCCCCATGGCGGGCGTCCTGCTTTCGTAGGTACAACTTCCTGTGAACACTGACCTCCTAGTGCGACTGTAAACTGAGTCCTGACAGAACAAACTGAAGGTTCCCTCGGTGATAAACTCTGAACTGTGGATGTGATGCGGAGTCCTGGTCCCAGTGCGTGCCCGTGGTCCCGTTTCCCCTGCTGGTCTGTTTGGGAAGTGATGAGGGCGAGGGTCATGTGACCAGTGAAGTAGCCACAGATATTGTTCATCAAAAAGATTTTTTCTTCCACAGGCTTTCGATGGTTTTCACCTGGAGATCAGTGGACTCACCCTGTCCCTCTGTCTCCTGTCTGCCTGTAAACCTCGACACATAAACATCCACCTCTTTAGATGATCGTGTTCAGTTTCTGAAGCTTAGTAAATCAGATCAAATATGACCATAGGTGTGAGGTCATTACAGTAACACACCTGCAGATACCTGTCTGCCTTCCTGCTAATGGTCTCACCTGGTTTGATCAATATGATCAATCATGATAGAATCAGTTTGTGTTTGATATTATTGTTTGAATGAGCACAACATCAAGTCTGGGTTTGATGTCACAGCTATCTGAGCTTTTACTCCACACAGCTCACCTGACCTCGACCTCACCCCTCTCACCTGTCATGGAACTCCTCACGTGCTGCTTGTCCTGCTTTCAAATGCGTCTTGCAGGTGGCTGTGATTCTGAGCATGGTTCAAGGTTCCTGTTCCATGTTTAATGTTTCTCTGATGTTGAGTTCTTGGAGCGGTTCTAAAGGAGGCAGGTGGACTGGGCTGTCAGAGCGGGTCCAGAGTGGATCCAGAGATCTGATGATCTGATGATGCGTGCAGTAACCCAGATTGTTCCTCTAAACTTTACAGATATGATAAAGATCTTTCTATGTGTCTGAAAGGTCCAAAGGTTTTACATTTATTATTCAACATAAATAGGTCAGACTGGAGGAGTGATGGATCGAATCAGACCAACGGGATCAGTGCTCTCCCCTCCTCCCCACTCAGACTGAAGCCATCAAACTGACCCGTCTGTATTTATGATCTTTGTTACAGTTTTGGTACTCAGATCTCAGCTGACCTCGTGTGAATTGACTGTGTATATTTATTATTATTAATATGACTGTGTTGAATTTGTTGTGTGGCTGTTTTCTGACCTGCACATGATTCCAGTTGTTTGGTGTTAGTTTTTCTTTGAGTCTGTAAAGTTAAACCTGTTAAGCACACTAAAGATTAAGGTTCACATTTCACTCTAATACAGCCTCTTCACCTTCTGTCCTCATAACATTCAAACTACAAACCTGACAGGGAAGTGTTTTCCAGAGTCTGGAGGAGATGTGCTGCCCACTCTGCTGGTCAGACTGAACACTACAAGCACCACCTGCTGTGTTTCTCAAGCTGAGGCTCGGACCACTGAGAGGACACTTCCAGCCTGGTGAGATTTAATATAAACTTCACTCACTGAGTTTTGCTCAGAGAATTCGTTGTTGTCAAATCACTTCAGTAAATTCAGTTGTTGTTGTGGCGCCACCAGCGTTCTAATCAAAAATGAACAGATAAAATACCTGAGTCAAGCTGAAAACATTTACACATAATTTTGTTGTGTAATTAACTGGTTATTAATCTCATTAAGTCAAATTTAATTGTTCCAAAGTCAAAAGGAACCGACAGAGAGAGGATGAGTTCAAACTGGCGTCAGCTCCTCCGGACACACTGAAAGACCAGGATCTGTGGTTCCTTTCAGTCTTTGTGTCTTATTCCGATACCAATAGAACCTAATAGAACCCAGTCTTATTAACCGTCGGTGAACTTTACAAAGCTGGAATCTTGTTGGTGATGTGAAGAACCTTTCAGAACCAGAGTATGTCACAGATAACCTTAAAGAACTGGATTCTTCGGTGGAATTGAAAAACTTGTTTTCAGGGTCATCAGTGACACTGGTGGGAACCTTATAGAACTGGATATATCAGCCTCACTAATACAAAGTGACAGTGACACCAATAGAACTTTTTTTTTTACCAATTGAACCTCCACAGGAACAGATCTCAAGAGAACCGCTGAGTGTTGAGAATCTTTTTTATTTTTCAGGCCCCGGTGTTCTCATGTTCTTTTACATTTTTCACAGTTGATGTTTTTTTCTAATCATTTCATTGTTCCATACAAAAACAAAGAACAGACCTCCATGTTCCTGCGTCTCCGTGGAAACCATCAGGTGACTGGGTCTGTTGTTCACATGACTCCAGAGGAGCTGCTGATTGGCCGGCAGCTGGGTCACATATGCCTCTCCTGTCCTTTCCTTTCCAGCATCCTTTGCTGCCTTCCCCTCATTTTCTAGGTCACTGTCTGGGGGGTGGAGCCTCCCTCTTACTCCCGGTGACATCATCGAGCACTGTTACGTGCTGGCTGTGATGTCATCATGCAGCATGCAACAACAAGAGGATCATGGGACTTCTTTAGGCCCCGCCGGCAACAACCTATCCCCTCTCCCCCACCTCTCAGCCCGTTACCATGGCGGTAAAGTCAGTCCCACCTCCTGATACTACGACTTTGTGCCCTCTGTTTCTTATTGGTCCAGCGAAGGGCCAAAGGTGAGATCCCTGTGGCGTGGCTGGAAACAGTTTGAACCAGCCAATCACCATGTTGGACAGGTCCAGGTCATCAATAGGATCTAAGCGCCCATGAAGGATTTATGATCCATCCGGCCGTGAAAAGTCTCCCCCAGGCGATGATCTACAGACAGACAGGAAGGTTAGGGCCGTAAGGTTTGAAGAACCTGAGCGTGGCGGCGGCTCTGATCCAGCTGAGGAAGATGGGTAATGACTCTGTCCAAAAGCTACAGGATGAACATTAAATGGACTCTGCTCCATAAGCTGACCAGAACATCTAGAGAGGAACCCGGAAGCATGGTTCCTGCAGGAGAACGAAAGTAATCTATTACTGTGTAGTACTGTTTATAGTACCTGCAGTACTTTTCCCTCAAGATTCTCAAACTGCAGCTGTTGTTGATAAAGAGGATCAGAAACAAGCCAGCGGGTTTCTTCTATCCAACACACACTTCCCGTTATCCATCAGATACACCTTCACATACGGAGCTACACAACACACACACACACGTTATCAACACACACTTTATCAACAACACACACATTTTATCCAATACACACGTTATCCAACACACACACATTTTATCAACACACACTTTATCAACAACACACACATTTTATCAACACACACGTTATCCACAACACACGTTATTAACAACACACGACACTGATTAAATCTGCTGTTTATGGTTCATCTCAAGTGTGTAGTACAACAGTACAGTATTAGTAGTGTAGTATTTTCACCTGGAGTGTTCTTGTTTCCTTGTTTACCCACAAGCCCCCGGGCTCGAATCACCTCCACGTCCAGACGCTCCTTCCTGTACACCATCCCGATCTGGATGTCACCTGATCAACAAACAGCCAATCAGAGGAGCCCATGTTAAATGATGTCACAGATACATTTAAGTATTATATTTTTCTGAATGTAAACAAACTAATATCTAAATCAAAGATTAAAAGGAGGAGCAACAGATTAAGGGCGACAGATTAAAAGGGTGACAGATTATAAGGAGGAGTGACAGATTAAAAGGAGGAGCGACAGATTAAAAAGTAGAGCGACAGATTAAAAGGAGGAGTGACAGATTAAAAGGAGTGACAGATTAAAAAGTGGAGGCGACAGATTAAAGGGAGGAGTGACAGATTAAAAGGAGGAGCGACAGATTAAAAGGAGTGACAGATTAAAAAGTGGGCGACAGATTAAAGGAGGAGTGACAGATTATAAGGAGGAGCGACAGATTAAAAAGTGGAGCGACAGATTAAAAGGAGTGACAGATTAAAAAGTAGAGTGACAGATTAAAAGGAGGAGCGACAGATTAAAAAGTGGAGCGACAGATTAAAAGGAGGAGCAACAGATTAAAAGGAGGAGCCACAGATCAGAGTCCATGTTAGATGATGTCACAGATACAGTATTTTCTGAATGTAAACAAACTAATATCTAAATCTCAATGTATGAAGATAAACATTAATGTAACTATAAACATTAATATATAGAAGTATTTATGCAAATATTAATAAAAACTAATGTGTTAGAATAATTATTTATATATTTTAATATAGTTTTGATTGGTCGTTACCCATGGGAGGCGTGGCCAACGTCTGCCGTCCAGCCAGCTGGGCGGGGCCTAATCCCTCCAGGAAGCCGGTGAACTGTTGGTCTGACGCCAGTTTGACTCCCGGAAAAATCAGACTGACGTGATGGAGAGAAAAATAAAATTAATTAATACTGTAAATAACAGAGAGAAAAATAAAGACAAATGACCAGACGTCTGACAGCAGAGTAAAAAAGAAATGAAAAGGACCAGAGAAGAGTGACAGATTAAAGAGGGTGACAGATTAAAGAGGGCCGACAGATTAAAGAGGTGACAGATTGAAAGGGTGACGAAATAAGGAGTAACGAATTAAAAAGGAGGAGGTGATTCTATAAGCTCTCCAGGTTTGGGGTCCTCATCCGGATCTCGACTCGGCTGTCGGGTGAAACGAGCTTTAAACTCGATGGCCAAACCAGTTTCTACGCTCCTCTGGACAGGAAGTCTCACCACCTTCTTCTTCTTCTCCTCCTCTGGATGGAGGAATGGAGGGAGACAAAGAGGAGAAGAGGGTTTGAATCTCAGCCCATCAACACTGAGTACCTGCAGTACTTTCATCCTGCCTGCAGGGGACAGTCTCAGTTCTTCTGATTGTTGGTGCTCATTCTTGTTTTATTTACTCAGTGTCAGATTTTTAGATTTGGACAAACTGTTTAATCAAGCTCTCTGTCCACAATAGCCCCAGCCTGCACTTGGCTGGTTGATTGGTGATTGATCACATTAGGAACAGTGAACTCTCTGATGAATGAGGCGTTTGGTATTTTTGGAGTTGTTGGTTTTATCTGGTCGTTGGGGATGTGTACTGGTCAAACTGGGACTGACCCTCGGGGTTGAGCTGGGAGGCGCTCTGACTCTTCTTTCCCAGTCCAACCATTCCCATCATCCTTGCTCCGAAACTTGAGCGTCTCTTCCTGTCGTCGTCATCGTCGTCGTTTCTTCCCAGCGAACAGATTTCACCGCCGACGCTCGACGACTTTGTGAGAGGAGCTCCAGCCATCACCCCCGCCCTGCAGGAGGAACAACCACCTGTCAAATCATCACAGGGGAGGGACATAAACACACACTGTCACTCATTTAAGAGGAGGGTAGCATCGACACAGAGGAAGTGGGTGGAGTCATGCATTGCTGTGATGGGCGTCCAGTGCATGATCAGTGGTCGGTTTCTTACTTTTGTGGTGGCTCCGGCTGCTCTCCTCTCCCTCCTCTACTGATTCCACTCTTCTGCAGCGAGGCCCCACCACTCTTGCCACTGCTCCCTCTGATCACTTTAACTCCACTGATTGTACTTCCGAGCCTCAGCCCGACTGTCCCAGCCAATGAGGAGGGAGAACAGGAGCATGCAGACAGAAACACACATGCAGAATGAAGGGTTATTCATGCTAACATGCTAACCAAAAACATGCTAACATATACGGCATGCTGAGATAACATGCTAATTTAAACGAAATACGTTAACAACATACTGACATCATTAGCCTTGGTCAACATGTTTTACAGGGACGAAATGATGTCATGTTGAGGGGATGAAGGATAGAGGTGTGAGCGAAGGCGGAAATTAGGGGCGTGGAGGTTAAATTATTTGGGTCTTAACCAGGAGGCAACATAGTTCTCAGTGGCTATGATTTATCTGTAAGGTGGTCACTGTATAAGGACTAGATGGGACTGAATCAGGACTGGACCAGGACTGGGACTGGTGCAGCTAAAACCAGAGAAACTCAGTTGCTCTGTGATTGGTTCCTTCTCTCTGATTCTTGAACGGTCAGTGTCTGAGGCGTTGGACATAGCATACGTCACTAGTCACTGTCTGATGATTTAAGGGGACACTGGCTCCTCATCTGGACACACAGAGGACAGGTGACGGTGTGTGGTATCATCGGTGGTATGTGTACCAGTGTTATTTAATATGATGATGCATCTAGTCTCACCTTTGGCCGGATCCTTCATCACACCTGCAGAGACAGGAGAGGCACAGTTGATTCATTACATCAATTTCTGATGTCATAGCTGTAGTGGTCGGGCATCTAATTGATGTCATCGTGTCGGACAGTGTCACTGAATCCGCTGTGAAGTATTTAAAATATATTTCAAAGGGTTTTGGCTCTTTGTGATGATGTTTCCTGTCTGACTTATGTGTCATCACTGACATCACAGGCGTGGTGAGCAAACGGGAAGAGCATGAGGCAAATTCATTCATCCAATAATCCCAGATCTTCGTCTGTGTTTGGCTTCATTCAGATGATTTACATCTGCTGACGAGATAAAGCTCTGGCAGACAGAGAAAATCTGAAAGATGAAGATAGGATCTTTGCCTTCTTCTCTGCTCCCAGCGGCAACACCTCCCATACACCACAGCATTGATGGATGGGTGATTGAACAGACCAGTGGACAGATGAATGGAGGATAGACGGATGGATGGATGGATGGATGGATGGTGATAAATGGACGGATAGATGGAGGGATGGATAGAGATGGATGGATGGATGATGTAAGAGATCGGGCGAGAGGATGGATGATGAAAGAGATCGGGCGAGATGGATGGATGATGTAAGAGATCGGGCGAGAGGATGGATGATGTAAACCTTAAAGATGAATGGGGCAGACGGATAGATGGATGGAAAACAAGAAAGAAATTTGTAAACAAGAAATGATTCACAAACTTAAAATCACACCAACCAGGAGAGAGATGAAAGGATGTGATGGATGGAGGGATGAACCCAGAATGGATGAATCGAGCTGATGGATTAGGGCTGGTGTAAACGTATAATTCATCGACAGAAATCTGCAGACATAAAATATCTGCTGTTATCTAGGCCATTATAATAGATCATTAAATCAGCTCAGAGAAGCTTTTCATTTTATTCATCATCAAATGAACCTCAGGTTTCAGATCTGTTCTTTATTTAAATTTGCTTAATCTTGGTTACATCATATATCTCATCATCTGTCACAAGATGATGCACTCTAATTTATCTTCCTGTCAAAAAATCAATTCTTACAGCTCCTGTGTCTAATTTTTAAAATCTTTATCATCAATAAAACACATTTTTTTAACTGTCGCCTACAACACTGAATTATTTATTACTTTATATATGGTTTAGTTTTTAAGTTTGTTCCATATATCACTCAGATCTTTAGTTAAACTCTCTATAAATTGAATATATAAAATAAAATAAGTTAATAGATTTTATTTATTGCACCCCAGCCCCTGGATTATTGGAAAACAAATGACAAGGGCTGATTACAAACACTTGGTGACAGACCAAGAGAGAGAGAGAGGCAGATGAATGGTGGATGAACAGGTGAACAGACAGAAGGATGGATGTGTACGGCTAAATAAACCTGCTGCATTTCTTCCTAATAAAATCTCATCACTAACTCAGGTGACCAAAAGTCTAGGGATACCTGTCTGCAGGTAGGTGTGGCTAACAGGTGAGTACCATTGGCTGTTTTCTTTGCTGGTCACCCATGTGACCTCTACATCACTGCTTGTAGACAGAGAAATTCGTGTGGTCAGACAAGGCAACAGACACTCAACACGTTCAAGTGATCACCTGATCCCCAAGACTCATCATGCAAACCTCAATAACACCTGATCAGTTAACGACCTGACGGGGATCTTCACCTGAATGCATCATACCTGAGACTGACTTGCTTTTCTGGTTCCTCCAGGTGTTGCAGAATACTGTGGCTCTGAGCATGTATGGATGGGTGTGAAATTAACATCTGCTTGTGATGTAACCAAAGATGAACACATGAATGAAAGTGATGGCGGAGACTGAGACATCTACGTCTGATCTGATCTACAGGTCTACACTGGCTGGTCTATTGCTGCAGGAGCGCATCAGGCCTGTGATGTACACTAGGTCTGTGGGGAATGAGAACAGTGGCGGGCAGGGGAGGGGGCTGGGTGGAGTTTGAGCAGGTGCAGGAGGCTGAGGCTGGTTCAGGAGGTGGCTGCTGATTGGGCTCAGGGCAGGGGTGGGACTGGAGCAGGTGCAGGAGCTGGGGGCAGGGTTGGGCAGGTGCAGGAACTGGGCAGGTGCAGGAGGCTGGGGGGCAGGAGCTGGAGCAGAGGCAGGAGCTGGGGGTGAGGCTACAGAGCAGCTGTTGGGGCATATTTGGGTTGGTGCTGCAGCAGTGTTGGTGCAGAAGCTGCAATGGGACTGACTTGTGGACAGGAAATTACCACAGGTGCAGGTGAGGCAGGTATATAGATTACAGGTGGCGCTTATGAGGTGTAGGTGCAGGGCAAGGTGGGTGAGGTTGGACAGGTCTCGGAGGAGGCGGGGCTTGGATGCGTATAAGAGGAGGCAGTTGGTGATTGACAGGGGGAGGGGTTTGTTTGTGGGCAGTGGGCGGGGCTACAGCTGCAGGTGGAGCTCCTGCGGTGGTTGAGACCAAAACTGATGGAAGGCGAAAGATTTCAGAGAAAATGAGGAAAAAAAGATGATTAAAAATGAATGAAAAGAGACAATGGGGTGATGAATGTTCTTATGACCGGATTCAACAGCCAAACAGTCACATGTAGCTTCACCTTCACCTGTCGTCACTGAAACTACTGTTTGGACTGACCCGCTCTCAGATCAGGTCTAAGATGGCTGGCAGCATTTGAACCTCACACAACTATTCTGTCACATGTCATGTGAACACCATGAATATCCTCCAGCAGAGACTGTATGAAGACTGACATGTCATGTTCTGCCTCACAGGAGCTGAGAAGGCAGCAGGTCTATGTCATTCCTCGGTTGTCCACTGGGGTAGGCCCTTTCCAATAACCTCCAATCACAGGCCTGGCTCCAGGAGATGGCCCTTGCTTTCAAAGTTGCTACTTTATTATGGTTCTGAACTTTGGATTCTGACACCTTAGACTGGGGGGGTTAACCAACAGGACAATGCTATAACAATATAAAGTTCTCTTTTCAAAATATTTCCAAAAAATCAGAACTGTTCTAGTTCTATCATCTAAACTACACACAGATCACAGTCTGTACCTGTCTGCACAGGGTCAGGTTCTCCTCCATCTGAAAGACACAACTCACTATTAGACCACAACAACCACCAGGCACCACCAGGCCACCAGACACTTCATATATCATTCATTAGCATTTTCTTCATCTTTATGCAGATGATACACCATTATATGTAACAGTAAAATCCTGTTAATCTGTCCACCAAAATAAACAATAATCCTCATCACTGGCCCTGATATCTGCAAACAGATCACTGGGTTTTTCCCTCATGTTCAGATTACTGTGACAGTCTCCTAACTGGTATAAATCAGAACACAGCAGCTGGACTCACACAAGACCAACATTAATGATCGTACTTCTCTGTCTTTAAAGGTTTTACTTGTTAACTTTTTACTCGATAACTGTATCTCTGAATAACAGTTTCATTATGAAGCTGCTGCAGTCTGAGGTAGTCAGAACCTGTTCATGTCAGATCAACCCTGAACAACCTGCCTAACAAACTCTGAATCACTGACAGAGTCTCTCTGGGTTAATGTGTTGTCATGTGTGTCTGCAGGTTGGTTTATGTGTGAAATTCAGATGTAACGTGAGTTTGGTTTTCTTCTGATACATAAACAGCACAGGTACTGTAACTGTGACCCCAGCAGCTGATTGGTTGGTTGGAGGTGTCACCTGACAGGTAACTATCATCTCTAACAGACGTACTTCTGTCCACAGCTCCTTTGGGCGGGACAGCGGGCAGCTGGCGTCCTCGGTGGCTGCAAACCGGTGTTCCTGACGGACTCGTCTGGGTTGATCCACTTCGAGGGTTCGCCCTGTCGGACAAAGTCAGGAATCAAACTACCAACCAGACAGGAGTGATGTACAGTCAAAGGTCAGAGGTCAAAGTGGTTGTAGTCATTCACTATGTAGGTCTGTGCTTTAGCTAAGCCATACTACACTATGTTTGCTACAAGCTAATGTCTAACATACTCCCTGAGAGTTGACTGAAGACACCATTGACCTGATTTCAGTCAATCAATGCACTGATCACTGGACACGGTCTCCATGGTTACAGTGATTGATTTGATCAGCAGGGCATTTGGCACAAAGAAACTGCACTGATCAGCTTTGATCTGTGTGTTTACTGAGTCAGGTCCTGCTGTGGTGGTTTTCAGGCTGAATCCAAACGTCCAGACTTCCCTGAACCTTCAAACCCACATTAACACGTGTTCCCAGGAAGCTGAGCACAGATTCAGTTTAGTTCACTTCCTGCTGTGACCAGGTCTTTAGACACCAAGAACTTTAATTAATCTCCATGACAACAGGTCATGTCAGACAGTCTTATAGCTCATTTTAGGGGCTCAGTCGTTATGTCTGGAGGAAGGAGGTTTGGATTCAGCAAAGAGAGAGTTCACAGCAGGAGGACGACAAACAAAGAAAAGAAAGAAAACAAATTGTCTTTAGGAGAAACTCATGCAGCAAAAAACAAACAACAAACATCAGCATGATGTCAAATAAACAAGAATCAGATATAAGGGTGAGTGTTTGAGAAAAGAAAAGAAAGATTAATTCAGAACAGAAATCATGTGACTGAGGAAAAGACGACAGGTTGTTAGTAATGACAGGAAGTGACAGTGATGTATGATGTCACTATGATGTCGCTGTAAGCCAATCAGGAGGTGCTTCAGACAGACATCATGCTTCTCTTCAAGGATAAAAACCACATTCAATAAACACTACAGAGACGGAGGTTTCTGATTGGTCGGTTGTCGGTCACCTGGTAAGGGCAGGTGAGGGAGGGGCGGAGTGTCGGGACCTCAGGTAAAAGGAGTCAGCTTGGTCCGTGGAGTGCGATCGTGTGTAGATGGGTCTGTCCGCCATCGCTCGCTGGTCAGCTGACCGAGAGCGACTGTAGTAATCCTGCCGGTCCATCCCGCGACTGTACCTGCACATCACCATGACAACTGTCACCCACCATCACCATGACAACCACTGCACCTATGGGAGGAGTTCATTAGTCACATCACTGTAACAACCAGGCTGCTATCAGTGGGTCAGCTGGTTGGCTGTGAGGCAGGTAAAGAGGAAGTGTAAGGCACTGGAGGCTGGAAATCAAAAACCAAAAAAGGAAACTGAAAGAAAACCTGATACTCTGCACAACATTTCCCAGAAGGCCTCAGTGAGAGAGAAGACACAGTAAAGGATTCTGGGAGAGAAAATGGAGGAAGTTCTGAGGCATTTCTAAGTACAGAGATTGTCAAGTTCAGACTCGTGTTCTCCAAAGTTTGACTATGTGTTTACTACAGATCAGTAAACGTTAGCATGCTAACTTGCTAAACTAAGATGGTGAACATGGAAACATTAAACTTGCTCAAAGCAATGCATGGCCTCCAGAGCGGCCATCATGGCTGGTGACTCTTCAGGCCTGGAAACACCAACAGTTAACAGACCAGGTCTCTGGTCTCCTTCTGAAAAATCCTGTAAATGGACCTATTTTGTCACACAAAAGGGGGAACAGGTGACAGCGATAGAGCCAGAACTCTATTGTCTCAGATCTCAGATGAACTTCAGTTCAAACTAAGAACACAAACTTAAACTCACTATACTCTGAGAAGTACCTCTAGCTTGGATGGAGGGATGAAACCACTGAGGAACTACTACAGCCCTCTACATCTACATCTGTCAACTGTCTGAGTCAAAGAGTCTGAGTGAAAGAGTCTGAGAGTCAGTTTACCTCAGCAGTTCCTCATCATAGGCATCAGGTTCGTAGGGGAAGTCTGGGATGAAGTCCTGACTGAGGAGCACAAAGAGGTCACAACTCCAGATCATGATGAATCTAAAGTCAACTTCATCCTCTACACTAGATTACCCAGAAGCCCCGGGGCTCACCTGTAGTCCTCACAGCTCCCATTCACCATGTGGTTTGTCCAGGGAGTGTGGTTCGGACCGTTAAAATATCTGACACACAGAAGTATGCAGATGAGAATGTGGTCACATTTATCCTACAGTTACTGCAACTAATGGTACTATAGGTACTACTACTACTACATCCAGTAGTTGAAGTACCTGTCGTGGGAATCAAGAGAGTTGGCAACAGACATTCTCCTCAGTGATCTCCTAAACTCAGAGAAACAATCAGTCAGAACTGCACTACAATTAATTCTACAACCAGAAACATCACTAGTACTATATCCAGTAATCAAGCCAGTACTACAACCAGGACTAACCAGTATTACATCCAGTAGTAGTAGAAAAGCCAATACTGAAAACCAGTACTAAAATCTGTACTCAGGTCTACAACCAGCACTAAAGTCAGTACTACAACCAGTACTACAACCAGCAGTACTACCAATACTACTACTAATGGCAGTTTAACAGGTGCTATAACTAACAACACGGTACTAGAACCAGTAGAACCAGAACTACAAAACATCATTGAGTCCAGACCTGGGTCCTGGTTCAGACCTGTTCATAGTGTCTTTGCTGTGTGTTGTCTGATTGGTCGAACAACACAGACACACACACCCTGTCTGATAGGATCATGTTTATTGATTACTTATTGATCGAGTTATACTGATTCCTCTTCTGTGTCTGGGAGTGTGTACTGATTGGCTGGAGTCCAGGTGACCCAGGTCAGGTGTTGTGCTGTGTGTTACCATGGTTACCTGTTTAGTCTGCTGTACTGGCCAGCGTCAGAGTACGCTCGGCTCAGTTTGGAGCCTCGCAACAGCCGCACAGCGTCTTCCCGGTACAGTGGGTACAGAGGGTTGCCACTGGCAACCAGAAGTCAGAGGTCATCAGAGGTCAAAGGTCAGAGTTTAGGGGTCACGAGGTGAGGGATGACGATAGAGGGACAGTATACTATAGTAAAGACGCTCACACAGAGCGCGCTCAGTAGCAGCTGGTTACCTGTGAGGAGGCGGTTGGCTCGGTGACCGTGACCTCATCCTGACCATATCAGATCGAGAGCAATGATTGGATGACATCATCTGCTCTGGCACTGAGAGGGTGGAGCTGTGGAAGTCCCGCCCATTCTGTCTGTAATCTGCACAGAAAGAACCAGAGCCGGAGTTGAACCATCAACCCTGAAAAACCCTGCTCTGCTCTGAGGACCTGGTCAGACCAGTTTTATTATCCAGGAATTTAAAGTGAAGAAAATTGACAAGGACGGGGAAATTAATTTCACTTCTGTTCAGACTAAGCTGCAGGTGTTGCAATGCATGATGGTACATGGAATTCACCTGATATCACCCCAATGCCATCTTCACAGTCGTAATCTGAAAACTCACTGTCACTGATCCTCTGAGACCCTGGAGAGAGGGAGGGAGAGAGGGAGGGAGGGGTGGGAGAGAGAGACATTGAGACAGAGAGAGAGAGGATGTTTAAGCCTGTAAGCAGCTCCTCAGTTAATCCTCTACAGGAAGGTCGACTAATCTGACACAAAAACAGAAACAGTCCAGGGAGATAAGAAACAACTGAGTTTACACATCAACATTAAAAGGACAGATTCACGTATTTCACCTGAGTTTATGCCTCAAACTGACAACAGGTTCCCTCAGACCCCTTCAAGGATTCCTACATCTCCCACCAAAACCACATAATCCCTGCAATTCCACCTACCTCTCAGAGATCCTCAGGAAGGCCTTAAGGATATCTGGATCATTTTTTGAGGAAGCTTATACCCTTCCTAATGATTACTGGGGACTGTCAAGGATCTACAGACCC
>BRZM01000629.1:23717-37391 GCA_033238685.1 Lates japonicus
TAAGTCCTGACTGAGGAACACAAAGAGGTCACAACTCAGAATCATGATGAATCTAAAGTCCAACTGTCTCTTCCACTAGATTACCCAGAAGCCGGGGCTCACCTGTAGTCCTCGCTCCATTCACCATGTGGACATCAAATTGTGGTTCGGACCGTTAAAATATCTGACACACAGAAGTATACAGTGGGAATGTGGTCACATTTATCCTACAGTTACTACAACTAATGGTACTATAGTTACTACCATCAGTAGTTGAAGGTATAATAAGTGGGGAATCAGAGAGTTGGCAACAGACATTCTCCTCAGTGATCTCTAAACTCAGAGAAACAATCAGTCAGAACTGCCTACAATTAATTCTACAGCAAACATCACTGGTACTATCAGTAATCAGCCAGTACTACAACCAGACTATTATTATTACATCCAGTAGTAGTAGAAAAGCAATACTGACCGGTACTAAAATCTGTACTCAGGTCTACAACCAGCACTAAAGTCATTTACAAGCCAGTACTACAACCAGCGTTTTCAATACTACTACTAATAGCAGTTTAACAGGTGCTATAACTAACAACGGTACTAGAATAGTAGGACCAGAACTACAAAACATCATTGAGTCAGACCATGGGTCCTGGTTCAAAGACTGTATAGTGTCTTTGCTGTGTTGTCCTGATTGGTCCGAACAAACACAGACACACACAATATCTGATAGGATCATGTTATTGATTCTTATTGATCGGGTTACTACTGATTCCTCTTCTACCATGTCTGGGGTATTATTACTGATTGGCTGGAGTCAGTGACAGGTCCAGGTGTTGTGCTGTGTTACCATGGTTGCCTGTTTAGTCTGCTGCTGGCCAGGCGTCCAGTGCAGCTAGAAGCTCCAGTTTGGAGCCTGTAACGGCGCTGGCGTCTTCCGGTACAGTGGGTACAGAGGTTTGCCACTGGCAACCAGAAGTCCAGAAGGTCATCAGGGTCAAGGTCAGAGTTTTAGGGTCCTTGCGGTGAGGATGGCGATAGAGGGACAGTATACTATAGTAGGCGGCTCACACAGAAGCGCTCGATGGCAGCTGGTTACCTGAGTGATTTGGCTCGGTGACAAGTGACCTCCTCTGACCATATCAGATCGAAACAGCCAGTTGGATGACATCATCTGCTCTGGCACTGGAAGGAATGAACTTATTAAAGTCCGCCCATTCTGTCTGTAATCTGCACAGAAAAAGAACCGAAGAGCCGGAGTTGAACCATCAACCCTGAAAAACCCTGCTCTGCTCACCATGAGGGACCTGGTCAGACCAGTTTATTATCCAGGGTAAAGTGAAGAAAATTGACAGGGCCGGGAAGTGAGCACCGCTACTGCCAGTCCGAGACTTCAAGCTGCAGGTGTTGCAATGCATGATGGTACATGGAATTCACCTGATATCACCCAATACCATCTTCTGATGGTAATCTGAAGAAACTCACTGTCACTGATCCTCTGAGACCCTGGAGAGGGAGGGAGGGAGGGTGGGAGAGAGAGACATTGAGACAGAGAGAGAGAGGATGTTTGACCTGTAAGCAGCTCCTCAGTTAATCCTCTACAGGAAGGTCGACTAATCTGACACAAAAACAGAAACAGTCCAGGGAGATGAAAACAACTGAGTTTACACATCAACGATAAGGACAGATTCTACATTATTTCACCTGGTTTGTACCTCTAGGCTTGACAAGCAGGTTCCTCAGACCCTTCAAGGATTCCTACATCTCCACAAAACCACCGTCCCTGCAATTCACCTACCTCTCCAAGTCCTCAGGAAGGCCTTAAGGATATCTGGATCATTTTTTGAGGAAGCTTATACCCTTCCTAATGATTACTGGGGACTGTCAAGGATCTACAGACCCTCGTGAAAATAATCAGCACAGTTTCCAAAGTGGGTCTGTTAGCTTAGCATCCCAAATGTAATAGTAGTTAGCATTAGCTACAGAGGGTTAGCAGCCACAACACAAACGCAGGCACAGAGCTATTATTACCTGAGTTATAGTAAGGACCTTTGTCTGGCAAAGCATCATGGGAGGAAAGTAAAACAAATCAACAAAAACAAACAAGCGAAATTTAAAAACAAAACAAGATGAACTGAAGAAAACACACAAACAAGAAGATGTTAAAAACTGATGTAATTACAGAAAAATCACAATAAAACATGGATGAAAAAATTTTTCATGTTGTCAGAGTCACAGAGTTCAGTGTGTTATCAGTGTGTGTTCTCACTCTGCAGCCTCCTGTTATCTGACTCAGTTCAGGCTGCATTCTCTCCTCTGTAGGTAGGGGAGGTCAAGCAGTGGCAGAGAGGAAACATCATGAATCTGAAGTTTGTACCAGTGAGGCTGATCATCCAACAGAGCCGACTCTGAACCGATCAGAACCTGAACACAGACAGAGAACAGATTTTCATTAAAGGTGACTGCATCTGAAGCATGAAAGGTTCTTTATTTTCTGAATGTTCTTTGTGTGGTCCAACCTCTCCCAGGAACTGGCTCTCCTCCTCTCGGACCCGCGCCTGATCCCAGACCGTCAGCTCCAACATCCGTTCTCTGAACTCGCGGCGGTGGACCGGAGAGTACATGAAGGTCTGGTTCCATCGAGGTTCCACTGACTTTTTTACCGTCTTCGTCCTCCGTTTACTCTTATCACTGTGGTGAGATGAGGGGACAGTTAACAGCCAATCACAGAGCAGCAACCACTGGTTGTAAAGAACCAGACCTGGGATTCTGCTGGTTCTACAATAGAACCATGTGGATCAGACACAGATAAGGAACCGAGAACACTGATCTCAGAATATCTTTAGACACGTCTTGTATACCTAGACCAACACATTCTAATCATCAGTTGACATGATTTGATCCTTAAAACTCTGGGTTATGATTGGTTCTTTTTTACCTTCTATCTGGCAGTAAATAGATCTTGACATAAGGGTTCCTGGGTCGGCCGTCATCTTGGACAGGAAGTTCTTTGGCTCCAAGAATTGTGACGATCAGCTGATGACCGACTTTATCGTACCAGAGCTTCACCTGTAGAAAAAAAGATTTTAAATCAAGACAGCCTCACAGCTGTAGGAGAACCCTGCAGACCAACAGAACCCTGTAGAACAGTGAAGAGTTTGATACAGAAAAGGAAACCCACAGAAGAGAAGACAAGCCAAAACAAGAGAAAAACAGAAAGAAGAAGAACCATCGCAGGTTACAGCTGCAACCCACAGAACATGCTGTAGAGAACTGTAAAGAACAGAGAAAGAACCCAAACAGACACCGGGAAACCACCTAAAGCAGATACAGTACAGCAGAGGAACCCACAGAACAGAACAGCACTCAATTCAATGGCATAATAGAACATAGTGGAACCCTGTATAAGAACCCCCAGGATTAGAACAACTCTACAGAGAAACAGGTTCACCCTGTACAACATGTGACAACAAGAAAGAACTCTGTAACCAGACAAAACCCATAAAACACGTAGAGCCCCGCAGAACAATGGCAGAACGATGGCAGAACTCTGACGAACAGAAGAAGATCCTCAGGAGAAAAGCTGAACACAATCAAACAGATCAATCAGAACTGTACACAGCCCTGGGAGAAAGCCACAGAACATAAGTAGAACAACAAAGAACCAGGACTTCACCCAACTCAGTCAGTCAAACAAGATCTAGCTGTTCAACATGAGAACGATTCATTCTCCTTATTTTTCATATAAACCATCTGACAGTTGGGAAATCCACCAAATACTGACCAGAACTTTTAGAGCACAATCAAAGCCCAACATATTCTTATCAGAATGTCAGAAAAGTGCCGTAGACAGAAGCAGAGAACTGCAGAACAGAGAAGGAACTGAAGAAAACAGAGTAGCAGAGGTCTGAACCTTATAGAACCCAGGATGACAGCAAAGAACCCTATAGACCAGATCCCTGTCCAACCATGTAAAACCTGAACTGGATCATTTGTGGCAGAACCTGATGTAAACCCTCAGTCCTGAAGTAGAACCTTACAGAAATTAAGACAACCTTATTAACAATGACAGAACTTTTTACTGCACCATAGTTATTTTAAAGCTACAGACAGCGGTTGCTTGGTAACCAGATGGTAGGTGGGGCTTTGACATCACTGACACTAATAAAAACAAAAAACGAAAACAGAGTTCAGTCGACTAAAACTAAAACTAAGCTACAGATGGACGTCTCACTTCTCTCTGTGTTCTACAGTTTACCTGAATTCGAGGAACCAGAGGACGCCTGTTCACAGTCTGAAACACACACACACACACACACATATCACCATGGAGACGACTGTTAACTGACAGCTGATTGGCTGTGGGCTGTGTAGCAGTGCAGTGCATGCTGGGTAAACTTACAGAGACTTGACCGGACAGGACACTGGGGCTCATGGGAGACGTGACAGAAATGGACGGACCGACTTTCTGAGAGTCAAAGGAACTGGAACCTGAACACAGAACATAGAGCAGAACCCATTCAATGTCATAGAACAGGATCGGCACAATTCCTTCAGACTAAAGGTTTTTACACAGCGGGGAAGTAATTCACTCATCAGTATACTTTTTCAAACTGTTGTTTTTGTCAGGAGCACACTGAACGCGAATGTTACAGCGAAAAACTAAGTAAGTAATTTTATTTTTGCACCATGAATAAAGAAATCAACCAAACACAGACTGTCAGAGGCTGATCTGAATCAAAGGATCCTGGTAGTTCCCCAGCAGGACTTCAGACTGTCCCACCAGCAACTGGCCGTGGTAGAACTTCAGCTCCTGAATATTCACAGGTGAGTATTTCACATTTTTATATTGTTTGTCATGCCCCCAGTGTGTAAAGACCTTAGGACTTAGTTTTGTGTCTCTTTGTGGTGGTCCTGTGTCTCTTTGTGGTGGTCCTGTGTCTCTTTGTGGTGGTCTTTTGTCTCTTTGTGGCAGTCTTTTGTCTCTTTGTGGCAGTCTTTTGTCTCTTTGTGGTGATCTTGTGTATGTAATTGTGTTGTTGTGTAATAAACTCACTGGAGTCCAGCTGGATATGGGAGCTGTCTCCGGCTCTAGAAACATCTCTGAGGACCAGAAACCACAGACAGTACGTTAACATGACGTTCTAACAGAGGAGAACTTCAGGTTCTGTGTAGAACATCAGTCAGAACATCAGTGCTGCGGACTGCTGTTTAAACCTCTCTGGGTCAGTTATGATTAATTTTGACAATGAACAAACGTCACTCAGAGCCCTTATTTTGGTAAATGCTCTGTTTCCTGTCTGCCTCCTTAACTCAGTGTTAGGAAGGTGTGAAGTTTCATCAGACTACTTTAGAACATCTGAAGATCTGAAGACCTGTTCTCTTATGTTTTCAGAACTATCTGTAATGTGACCCCTGTGTGACCTTTGACCTACCCGATGGGTCGGGACACCACTAGCTCCACCTGTGGCTCTGGTTTGGACTCCAGGATGATGTTATACACTTCATTAAATGTGGCTCCCTGAAGAACCCGACCGTTCCACTCCAGGACCTGATCACCTGAACCACAGAGAAGAAGAAGTCGCATGTGATTGGCTGAAGTTAACATGATCACCATGGTAACCATCATCATTAACCCCTTGATGCCTGAATTATTTACAATTGTATAAAAAAATTAATTATTTGTGTTTTTGCTTTCAAGCTGATGCTAAATTAAGTAGAGATTGTTAATTTGTCTATAGCACATAAAATAGATATACATTCAGGTATGATGCAAATTAGCGACAATAGGCATTAATGGTAACCAACGGTAATTTTTTTATTGAAGCCACAAAATTGTTTACAGTTATTTAGACTATTATTTACATTATGATTTACACTATTACTACGTAACTATAGCTACTGGATGTAGGTCACACTCCAAACGGTCCTACGGTAAACCAGTGCTTGCAAAAGGTTCCTAGGCACATATTTAGAATGCACAAACCGGCATTGGGGGAATGCATAAGCTATCTCGGCTGCAGTCTGAATGCAAATGGTATGATGCGAATTCGCGACAATCGGCGTTAAGGGGTTAATCATCATAAAAACCATCAACTCAGTGTCATAAACTGTTTTTACTGAGCTATAAACGGATCTGTTGACCTTTGTCACTGTAAACTCTTTTGTCCCCCTCAGGATCCTGTAGTAATGATGGCTCTGTTTTTCCAGCGTACTGATTGGTCAGTGGTCGGGCTGTTCTGGAGCAGGTTACCTTGGTTACCACAGTGATCTACCTTAAAACTGACCTGGCTTTATGCTAAAACCAGAGTCAAACCCAGAGAGAGCTGGATAACAGGAGTGATTACCTGGTCTCAGGTGTCCCACAGTGTCGGCCAGACTTCCTCTCTTCACCTTGGTGATGAACGCACAGAGACGACCGGACTCTGTCATCTTCCCTCCGACAACCTGAAAACACACTGCCCATGAGCAAGTCACTGAACCGAACACTGAGGCTGAAGGTGCAGAAACAGGAAGAACAGTTTGTCACCTTGAGTCCCAGCAGCGCTCCTGTATCCGCGGGAACCGTCCCGTCCTTCATCCTCTTGTTCAGCAGAATTCGACCAATCAGATGCTCACCATCCTTGGATGGTTGCCATGTGACCGGTTGCTGTGGAGACACAGTGTATTTAGATATATCTGTACGTGTGTATCTGTAGAGTTAGATGGATAAATTGGGCGGGGGGGCTTAGTCCTACCATAGACATAGGCCCAGGCTCGCCGTGCCAGGAACCATGATCCCACCATTGGCTGTCCATGTCTCCTACACAGGGAGAGGTCAGAGGTCAGAGGTCAAACACTTTAAACAAAAAGATGAAACACGTTGATGTGACAAACTCTTACTGCTGTTCTCTGTATTTCACCTGTGTCAGAGCGAGCTGCTGCAGCTTTCCAAATAAAACCCATTTTTACACGAATCATCAAACATTTGACTCAGAGGCCGACCCAAAGTAAACACAGACAGAAACCACCTGCAGCGGCCATGTTGGCTCACTGCAACACAGGAAGTTTCCTGATGGTAAAACCTTGTAATTACTGCAAACTAGACTGAATTCAGTGGACGCCTGAGTCTGACAACACAACACTCAACAGAAGGAGCTAGGTTCTAGATGGGGTTCCAAACAATCCGGGGAGGGGGTCTGGACCTTCAGGGGGTCTGGACCTTCCACCACAGTCTCAACATGCCGCCTGTAATCCGTCTTTACACACTCAGATCCACTGTGTCAAAGCAGCTTTAAACACACACAGTGCAATACTCACAGGTCTGTCTGAACGCCATGAGGGAGGAGGAGGAGGCTTCAGCAGAGGAAGAGGATGAAGAGGAGAAGATGAACCTCCTCCTCACTGTATCTGTGGGTGCTGTTTGCCCTGAGCTCTGCCTGCAGGCTGCAGAGCAGTTCATACCGTCTGTAATGGGATTAACTGAGTCCAAACACTGAGGCCATCTTTTTGTCTATGATTTCATTGTTAGCTTGTTAGAGAGTTAGCTTCTCTCCCACTGCAGAGTCAGCTGATAGCTCACAGAGTTAGCCTGTTGTTAGCCGGTTGTTACCCTGAGCTGCAGCTTGGTGTAGCAGTCTTAGTTGGACGCCTAAAGGTGATCTGGTTGATCAAACTGTAGACTGTATGCTGGTGGGGGTTGGCAGGTTGGAGGCAACATTGCTCCTTCAACCCTTCCCTCCCACCTCTCTACCAGATCACAGCCACTGAAATCCAACAGTTCATCGAGAAATCCAACTGAAGAAATCATCAAAACTCCAGATCAGCAGGGATCTGGCAGCTGCAGTGACGTTGTCCAACCCTCGCTGTCAGGTGTGCAGACATGTTGCTGTCTGGTTGGTCAACATTTTCATTGCCTCCTGTAGTCTGTGTTTCTATTCTTGTGTCCACAGTGACTCCTGAGGCAGGCTGGTAATCCACACTCTCCTCTTTTAATCCAATTGAACAGAAGTAGATACAGTGATTCTGAGGCCCAACAGCACAGGAGCAGTCAGCCGGAGGTCTTCTGCACTAATCTGGATCCGATTCTCAGACCAGGTCTCCAGGATCCTCCGAGGTCCTCTGGGCCTGGACCGGTCAGGTTTGAGGGTCTGTCAGACGCTGTCCTGGTTCTTGTTGACGTAGGGGTGTTCAGGGCAGCCGCAGCAGAGACTCTGAGCTGCTCCGTCACATCCAGATCTAAGAGGAGGAGCCAAGATCCCTCTGAGCCAATCAGAGCTCATAATCTCTGACCAGGTGACTTCTGGTCCAATGACACGGAGGCAGATTAACTCGTCAGCATGACGCCTGGTTTCAGAAGAAAGACGATGGTCCAGGTCCAGCAACAGAACAGGAACAGTTCTCATTACAAGACCGTAACAGAACCATGTTCTGGGACTGAACATGCAGGAGCAGAATAACACACAACACTAGGAGAACCACATAGAACAGAACAGAACCCACAGCAAGAACAGAGGAGCCCTACAGAACAGAGGAACCACAGAGAAGCAGAACAAAGACAGAACATTATTAACCTGAAAACCTAAAAAAGAACCACAAATACCAGAGCCTTCAGTACAGAAGCAACGGTACACCTGCTACTGTTAGAACCATGCAGAATATGGAACCCAACAGAACAAAGCACTCACATAGAAGAGAAACAGAATCTTATTGAGTCTGGGAGAACCGATGGGAACAACAGGTCGCTGCAGAACAGAGGAAGAACCACACAGAGCAGATGTGGAACCTCACAGAGAAGCAGAGACCTATGGAACATAATTAGGACCCAACTGCACAGAATTACTTTAGAACCACAGGAAAGCTGTATAGTAGAACCCAACAGAACCTCAGTGCTCTTCTCTCTTTAGGTAAAGTTCCACCCTCAGAGGTCAGAAGTCTGTCGACATGTTGGGTTCTAGCAGGAACCCTCTGGTGTCTGCTGGAGGAAGTGCAGGGTAAATGCTCAGATTGAGTGTGGAGGTGAACACAGAGTTCAGCTGTAAGAAGATTATCACACTGAGCTAATTACTGTCAGAGAGAGAGAACACAAACTCAGTGTCTCTCTATCACTGTGTCTACTGTCACTCTACTTTTCCTGTTTCTACTCACCTCTTTACATCAGACCGTATATCCCTTTAAAACTTCATATGAACCTGGAATGAGGCACTACAAAACTGAAATAATATTTTTTGGCCACTAGAGGGCAGAGGAACATCTGAACAGGGTGACTAAAAGTTATAAAGTTTGAACACGTTAACAGATGAATCATCATTAATCTGTTCTGAGGAACATTTGTCCTGAGGTCTGATCTGTCTCAGCATCTTTAACCATCTGTCATCATATATTTGTTCAGGCCTTTGGAAACAGCAGTCAACCAAACAATCTTAACATTCAGAAACTCTTCTGGAGCTTTAAACAGATTCCACTTGGTTCCTGCACAGAGAACCCTGTCCATCAGCTGACAGACCTTCATCATCATGTTCCTCATCAGATCCACCAGGTGGTGTTGGTGGCCTCCTCTGATTGGACAGTTTTTCCAGGTGAAAGTCATTTTACTTGAGGTCTGAGTTCAACCGATGGACAGCAGTTCTTTGGTTTTCTTCTCAAAATATTTTCCACTTCCTTCTTCAGCACATTGAACTTGGTCATGTGACGTCATGTGACAGTGACATCACATTTGTACTTGTGATGACACCTGAGAAAGTTATTTGCTGTTATTTGAAAGTTTGTAAGCGACCCTTGATTCTGTCCAACATACAAAACCTCAGGAAGACCAGCAGAGAGGGGTAAAAAGCTCTGGTAAATGTCTTGACAGAGAGTTCACGTCTGAGGGTTTGTGACTGAAGGAACCTAAAATTAAGTTTTAAATCAAGTTTAAAATGACAGACGACACTGTGACCTCTGTTTAAAACATCACCAATCCGACTCTCCCGTTGGCCCTGAATGCCACAGAGCCTCAGCTAGGTTTCAGGTAGCATGTAGCCACCTAGCCTGGTTTAGCTAGTAATTAGCATGTAGCCACCTACCCTGGTTTAGCTAGTAATTAGCATGTAGCCACTCACTGTCGGGCTCGTCACAGCTGGTGTACTCAGGTGTGGTCACCAGATCCTCCTCAGAGCTGCTGAAGCTTCCAATCACATGCATCTTTCCCATCCTCCGCGCCCTCTGCGCTGCACTCTCATTGGCTGGCTTCCTCTTGTGGGTGGAGCTCAGGTCCAGGTGTTGATGCGGTAACGGGCTGCGATGGGGAGACGTGGGGCTGATGTGATTGGCTGTGCGGTCCACAGAGAACGACCTCTGACCTCCAGGTCCGACCAAACCCTGAGGCCAATTCTGACGGAGAGCTGGGAGGAAAAAAAGAAGACTGAGTCCCCGAGCAAGGCACTGAGGGGTTGATGGTTCTATTCTCTGTGATGAATCAGGGCACTGACTCTGGTCCTACCTGCGTGTCTTGGGGTCAGGTGGTTGGGCTCGGCGGTTGCCAGGGAGACATCACTGTGGCGGCGTTGGTGGCGGACCCTGCCGACCTGAGCTAACATTCTCATGGCCTCCTCGCTCGGCTGCGGCTTCACCGGGTAACGAGCCAGGTTCGGGTCGCTACGGTAACGGGCCTGAAACTCCTCCTCCTGACGCCGCTGCAGCTCGCGCTGGTCCAGAACCTGGTCCAGAGGATGGTCCTGATCCAGGAGATGAAGACCAACATCATCATCACCTGTCACTGTGTCGCTGTCGTTTCCCACCTGTTGTATCAGACTCACCTGTGAGTGCCAGTGGCCTCTCCCGTCTCTGATTAGTGCCTCCGGCCTGAGATTCTCCTCTCGTTGCCATGGTAGCCGTATGGTGAGCGAGCGCGGCGGTCGAGACCGTGGTCAGAGGGCGAGCGGGGCATCCTGCCCCCCCCACCATCGTAATACGACCCTGTGGGGCTCCGACTCCTGTCAGTCACATAGAATGAACCAATCAGAGAGGCCGGTTTCCTTTAAAGGACCAGTTCAACAAACATCAGGTAAACAGAGGAAACTGATCAATCCAACGAACTGATCCATAACTGAACCTCATTATTGATCCCTGATCTGCAGCTCCAAACACTGATCACAGATATAATTGTGACCTGGAAGCTTCACTGTCACACATTAAAAATAAAAACATTTCTTACAGTTTGTCGTTCAGCTGTTGGAGGTTTGAAGCTTCATATCGACTCAACACACAACACATCCAACCTCCACTTACACACACACACACACTCAGCAGGTTTATAACTGATATCTGGATCATAACTGAAGCCCCGCCCACTCTGTGACAGACCACTCCCCCTCCTACCTCAGTCTCTAGCCCCACCCACACAGGAAGTGACATCACTGTGCGTGAAAGAGCTGTCAACCTGTTAGCTTGTGTTAGCCTGTTAGCTTGTGTTAGCGTGCTGCTGTATTTAGCAGCAGTAAGCTTCTGTGAACTGCAGGTTATTAATCTGTTAATCTGATTACTGTGTGTGTGTGTGTGTGTGTGTGTGTGTGTGACAATATTATCTCAATTGAGGGGGCGACCACGAACTCCTAATTAACAACCAAACCAAACCAATCAACAGTCTGAGGTTAATTATATCTCAGGAAGCAGGTAGTCGTCAGTCAGTTCAGTTATTTGATCTCTGATCGATCGACTATTCAATGTCTGTTCATATTAATGTTTGACTAATATTTATTCGTACAGTCATCCAGGCGTGAATATATAACGCAGCTTGGCTAAATTGGCTCCATTGTTCCGGGGCCCCGTGGCTAGCGACCCCTACCGTGGTTTGTGGAACCCGTGTGAGGTGTGATCGACAGACAGCAACAGCGTGTTGGAAATTAAACTCCCAACCGGTGAGAATCTCCTGCTTCCTCTGCAGACGTTACAAGCCCACATCACCTGAAACAGAAGAGAAAACACTGTTATCTATTTTAACACACAGAGGAGAAACAGCGTGTTTATTAAAATAATGCACAGAGCTGAATATAATGGTGGTAATATAATGTCCATCAGTGCAGTCAGTGGACATAAAGGCCTGTATCAGATCTACAGTTACCTGTATTAACAGGGGATTCAGTGGAAATGCAATTAGCTGTGTTGAGGATCTGGCGACATATGACTCCATCTGGTTTCCAAACACAGAAACTACAACAACCAATCAGCTGCTCCTGAACCTCACCTCCTACCAGTTTGATCCTAAAACCTATTATAGGCATTATTAATGATGTCATCGGTGATCCTCAGGTGAGGTGCGAATCCAGGTGAGTTCATTTTAAACCACCAGCCCAAACCTATGGCTTACCTGTGACATCCGATCTGGCCCCACCCCACCCTCCAGCTGTGACATCACCCAGCCTTATTAGCTTTCTCAGTGGGACCACCTTCCCCATAGTACTTAGAGTAAAGCTCTGACTGGTAACGGCAGGCTCGGCGCAGCCGTCGGCAAACTTTGTCTTTAAACCCAGACTTGCAAGTTGGAGACTCTGCCCTTGCTGTCTGAGCTGCCTGAGGCTCCTCCCCAGCTTCTTTACCCTGGTCCTTATACATCTCAAACTGCTGATGTAACTTCCTGTGGGGGCAGAGGTTGAAACTGTGACCAGTATGACCTGCAGCAACTGAACTAGCATTACTGCTAGCTTTAGGAGGCGTGGTTTCAGATGTCAGGTGTGTCTACCTGCCCGTTGGTCATGTGACCCTCTGTGACAGATCACAGCCGTCACAGAGTCTGTTCCTCCAACTCCGTTATAATGATCACAGGCAGTTTCACTGGCTCAAACTTCACCTGAATCCACCTGATCAAACGGAAGTGAATGTTTCTGTGACTTCCTGTTCTGACTGTATCTGTTATTCTCTGATCTCCAGGTGAGACTCAGTTGGTCTCTCCCATCAGGGTCTGGTCCTCCACAGACCTCAGATCAGGATCAGAACTAAGGGCGACTCAGACCTCAGATCTGTTTCTTTACTCACGTCTGTGACTCGTCGTCAGTCGGGACTTTTAACCTGCAAACTTGGACACGTTAGCAACAACGTTATTGACCAACTGACTGAACCCACATTGATTCTATTAGGTAACACAGAGTGTGACTGACAGAAATGGAGATGTCTACTGGAGAGGTGGGTGTGGGCGGGCAAATGGGAAGCAGGAAGTAGTTTGACTGGTCATGCTGTGTCTCAGCTCTGATACTTCCTCACTCACCGCGATATTATTTTCACTGGAGATGTGATCGAAACACGCCGGCCGCCATCTTGTGTGCAGGGGAGTATTTTAAGGTGTGAAACACCAATGAATCCAAAGAGGATCATCATTTCCTCATCAGTGCTTGTCATGTTTTGATTTGAGACGACACAGAGTTCCACGTGTGGTGAATTGACTGAAGTACTCTGATCTGAGACTGCTTGGCAGTTTGATAAACAGGGTAAGTCTCAGTAACAGGAAGTGAGAGTATGGAAGAGGCGTGTCAGGACAGGTGCACTCAGGGCGATGACCACAGAGTACTTACAGCGAGAGCTGATGGAGGTTCCACTTCCTCCTGATCCTGCAGGCGCATGATGATGAAGATGATGATAAAATAAAATAAAATGATGTCAGAACAAACAAACACAAAAACTGAAACATCAGCAACAAACACTTAGAAATAGGCTGCGAACGTTCATCTGATCAGTTTCTAGTGGTAC
>BRZM01000630.1:0-27204 GCA_033238685.1 Lates japonicus
TAATTGATTGAAAAACCAGATCTGTAAACATTCACTACTTCCCTCCCTGTGAGGATTTCTGATTTAAAGTGAGAGCAATGGGGCACCAGGGGACTAATATGTTTTCTGTCTATGTTTTCTGTCTCTCATCTGTCTGGACAAAGAGACCTCTGTTCATAAAAAAACTCTTCTGTCTACCTGAGGTCAGAAAAGATTAGAAAAAGAAAAAAGCAGAGAGCTGTGAGTTAAAGAAGGCCTCAAATAGAGAGAAAGTGAGAAGAGAGAGAAGCATCACTGACTTATTAGTCTGGTGGTCTTGGCGCTGGAGCGAGACACAGGCCAATAAAAATGCCGTCTCTTCTCTGGGATTATCCTGGTGTTGATGGAACTGACAGACTGCCTCTCGCTCCGGGATTCCCATTTGGGATTGAAGACAACTGGTTTCTGTGGCTTTATTCAACCGTCCTGGCTCATCACTCTCAGATACTCTGTACCCAAATAGGCCCTGCAGGTTCGGTGGCGGACGAGCAGGAGCCCCTTAAACACAGAGCTGGTGGAGAGCAACTGAAGGAACTGTGACAGTAATGTAAACATTACAGCCAAATCCTGTCAGCAAGTTTAGTCAAGAGAATAGACTAAATTACTTTGTTTGTGCCTGTGTTTCTGGTGAGATGTCGGCTTTTATACAACTCAACAACTTTCAGATTATGGGGCTGCTTTGTTGAGAAACTCATGGTGATTTTGTTAATTATATGAAATGGGCAGTGTTTGTAAATGTAATCAATATCTCATTTCATATTACTTTTAAACCTGCATTAATTACTTTTTTGGCCGCATGAGAGAGGCAGAACAAGCTGTAGACATGACAATGATCTATTATCATCTTATTTGCCTATTTACAAGCAAACAATGTGTTTGCAGTCACTTTTTTTTTTTTTTTTTTAAAAAGCTTTATTTCTGCTAGTTGTATGTTCAGTAAATATTATGACCCTTGGGCTGCCTTAAAGTATTTTTTGTGTCACATATCTGTGGTTGTTACTGAGGAAAAGATAATTTTTTTTATTACTGCCTTTGTGTGACTTTTTCTGTTTGCAGAATAATAGAGGATCATCCTCTCAGTCGAAGAATGAATACATTTTCCAGTCTGTGAATGCATTTTAACCTATTCTGGGGCTAATGCAGTGAAGTCTGTTAATGCAAACATTGCTCAGCAATTTCGCCTCGTGAATTCAACTGAGTTGCACAAGTGGAGTGCATCAGCTGAAAGAGGCCATGCAGGGACTTCACCCAGCTTGGTATTCTAAGTTGTACCTCTCTATAACAGGGCCTCTGGATTGTACTGGAGTTCACACAGTGATCTCAATGTCAGAGCTCTTGTGGAAAATTGGCTTTACACAGCAACAGTCCTTAACTGGTGTTTTCTGTATCATCCATCAAGAGCATAGAACGTGTCCCCAAAATGCATCATCATCTCTGCAGGACAGTGCTTTTCACTGGTAGTATATATGTAACTTCCACATTTTCCTTAGCTCACAAAATGTATGTAGAATGAAACAGCTTTACACTGGGCCTTACTGATATGCTTTTTCATACTTGTCAGAAACTCAAATCACCGCTTGATACTGTATTCTTGTCAATCTGAACTAGTAATACTGCTGAACCAGGTACAGAGCCTGGGAGTCGTGCCACTTCCCAGTCTCTAGGGATTAGTCTGCACAGAAACACCATCCGTCAGGGCGTTATAATCTTGCTTTGTACTACTACTAGGCTGTACTAGTAAGACTGTTGTAGATGTTTACATAAAAGTGACTTATTGAGACTTAATCGTCACTTATACAGACCTGACATGTCTAGCCACCCTACCATAAAGGCCTGATTGATGGAGGGCTGTTGAGATGGTTGTGCTTCAAGTAGATTTTCACATTTCTGCAGAGGACTTCTGATGCTCTGTTAGGTTCTTAGTAAAGACAGTTAACTGTGCAAAAGGTGAAGATGTCTGAATACTTCCTGAGGCCACTGTAGCTGTATGTGTGATGTGTCACAATGCTAATTTGTTGGATGCTAATTTGAGCTAAGACTGCTCTCTCTTTATATACAAGTGTGAAATCACATCATTACTGCAGGAGTAACAAAGTGGTTTAAATTGGCTAAAAACACTCAACAATTTAGGACAGTATGCAGAGCTGAGACTTAAAAGACACGGGACAGCTATGACAAAAATAGGCACAGTTGTAGTCTTGTTTTTATCCTGTCATGAAACAATATATACGTAATACGATACTTTAGAGAATATTGACGGTGAGGTGACATATTTGACAGAATAGGGTTATGTACACAGTATACAAAATACAAAATGGAAAAATGCCATGGAATTACATAAACTTAACATGATAGAGACACTAAAAGTTACTAAAATGTGTGTTTATATAGTCATAAGTAGCTACAACAGAAAATGTTAATTATTATACATGTTTTTGCTAAGTAATTTTATAGAACTGGGATAGCGACCAAAAGGTTACACAGGTGTCCTTAGATAAAAAAAATGTGATTTGCTCTGAAACCTGTGACTGTACAGCTTCCAGGTATTACCAGGTTTAGCTGTGTGAATGTGAGTGCACAAAAAGTGTTTTCGTTGCAACAACACTGCAATGAAAACATCCAGCTGGAGGGAGAGAGACAGAGAGACTGGGCATGACAAACGGGACTTGTAAGTAAGTAGGGGAGATTACACTGGTTGCTAAACTCTCCATGGGGAAAATGTTAAGCAGATCCAATGGATGAAGTAATTCAATTTGAGCCCCTGAATAATAGCATCATTTGCCATGGAATTAGCATCCGCCACTATCAATCAGCACGGTGAAAGACTAACACAAGCTGCGCCCACCAAGGACATGGGCTTTCTGTGAAATTCAGCTCATTTATCAGGTTAACTTGACTGTAGTCACCAGTCACAGCAGGAATGTGAGGCAAGTATTTATGCTTATTTTTAATAATGAACATATTTTCTAGGTCATGTGCATTAGTACAGCTGTGAAATGTGGAGCATGTTTTCCTTTCCTGTTTATGCATTCATTTATTTATTTAAAGAAATTGTTATTGGTCATTGTTTTAGCTGTGTACTGATCCTGAATCAGTGGTGGCTATGCAACACTTTGAACTGAAAATTAGAAGTGTACTTGTAAATCTATCTTTTGGTGTTATCAAAAAAGCACCCCACTAATGCCTAGCTGTCCACAAGCCCTCCAAGGTAAATTGTAGAGGATTAACAGAACAAGAAAGGAGGAGAAAACATAGGTCAACAACATTTTTATCTAAATTATTATTACTTTTTTTGTGAAATATTCAGTGTTTTTACCTCTGCAGGCATCTAAAAGTTACACAAATTAAGTGTGCACGGCTTACTGACTTATGTAACATATTGTATGATAAGAGGTTGCAAACAGGCATTGCTTTTTTAAAGAGGTTATATGGTGAAAAGGTTACAAACCCCAACCTAAGTGCTTTATTTAGTGGTGCTTTTAAACGTGAGTTTTTATGTTTTATTATTGTCAAGTCACTCCACCAGCTTTGAGTTGTAATGAGATTTTATATTCACAAGCCAAGTTAAAAGAGTTCAACAAAACATCCCAATAAGTAGTAAGTGGACCCTGAGTTAAGTTTTTTTGGTCATACTGTTGTTCCCAAGGTCAAGAATAAACCCTCACATCAATATAGCAGATAGGTTACAAAACAAAATTATATACATAAAAGCTAAAACCAAACTAACAAATGTACATCTCTCTGTTTCTTTAATTTCTCCAGCTGTATCAAATATTTGACCATGGGGTCACTATCCTGTGTTCAGGGACTTCACAGGGCTGGGTTTGATGTTGCTGAGGCGGACTCATGATGTGATTTCTGCTAAATTGAAAATTCCTCTCCCGGCTCAACAAATTGGCACCCTTTCAGTGGTGAAAATTGAGCAAATTAGATGTTGCTGGCTGCATTCAAAAAAGCAGGAGACATGTTCCTTTGTAAAGAATTTATTTCATTGCAGAGAATGCAGAGTTGACAGACGTCTCAACACAAACCCCATTATTAGTGTCACTTTCTCACAGAACGTACTGCTGTGCATTGAAAGGCTCTGTTTTCTCTGCTCTTTTTTAAATTAAATAAAATCTAAAAGCATAAAGGAGCACGCTCTCTCTGATTTTTGAGAGCAGATCAGATCTTTTTTCTGTGTGTCCCGTTTTTTGCTCTACATACTAATTCTCAGAACAAATGACTTTGTAAACTGGACCAATTTGCTGGCCAATTGGTTACAAAATCTTGCGCTGCTCAACATTCAAGCAAGGCTGGCAATTTGTTATGTTTGTGATACCTCACAGCAATATACAGCTTGCAGAACTTTCTAAATTAATAAATGCAGATAAAAGTGGAAGGGAAGGAAAAAAGAAAAAACTGTCAAGCAGCTCACCTTGGCTTTCTCAGCTCAAATACTGTTGTCTTAAAGTGTTGCACTATGCTTTTCTTCGGCTTAACTACTACTTCTTTCATCTGTTATCAGTAACTTTTATAGCTGTGACACAGAAGAGCCACACAGCTCAAAATTTACTCCACTTTTCATGGAATGAAAATCACTAATCACACAACTAAAAAATGGTTTCATTTTCCTCCTTTTTAGTGCTGTTTCTGTTACAGGACACTGTTGTTTTTTCGTGTGAGGGCATCCACTATAAGGACAGAGTGTGTTGTCTTATTCTCTAAAGAAAAGACAGTGTTGTGTAGAAGCTTGCTGTGAGATGACCGGGTCATCCTTATCACTGACCGAGGCTGGCAAAACGTCAAAACATCCCCCCCCAATCCGCTTAGGAGGAGGAGGATCAGCACTTGTAAAATGACTGGCACTGCCCTAAGCAATGTTTTTCAGGACTCAGCAAAAGGCAGCTTACCAAAAACAACTGATGTTCAGAGGAGTTAATCATCACCAATATAGGTTTGAGAATTTCTGGATTCACTAATGTTTAATCATCTTCTGTAGCGTACCCCAAGAAAAGGTCTACTTTCAGTATTTTTCTGCTACAAGTTGACATTTGGAGCTAATTCGAGGATGGCTGGATGCTGTTGAGCCCAGCAGGGAGTCCACAGGCTTGTTGAGGGATCTATCTAAAGGTGACCCCTACTTGACTGGCAGTTTGTGTCAAAAGAAAAATGCTTACAAAGGCCAGGCAGAACTTCTCTGACGATGAGTGTCACTTAGCTGGAGGTAAAATAGTGAAATAATTCTTCTTTTGAGCCTCAGTCGCTCATCATTTTTTTCCACCTGCCAATCAGAAAGCATCTTGGCTGACACTTTTATCAGCTTTTGTCATGGCAAGAATCAGATCATCCACAAACAGAAGCACGGCTAAATGAAAAAGTGTAGCCTTTGGGTGAATCTGTAGCCAAGCTGCTCTTGGAGAGCGATCTGACAATGAGCCTTCCACATTGAGAGAGCTGCTATTTTTGCAGCAGACAAGTGGAAACTATGTAAACAGCAGAAGCTCATCGCTTTGTATCTGTATTTGTAGTCTCACAGATTGGGCAATTTGCTGTCACAAGTCAACAAGTTTAGTTTTCTGGCTAAAACAGTTCTGATGATTTAGAGGGGAGACCAATGGCAAAAACGCCAGAAGTCACCATCTGTTGTATACTTTCTTTTTCACCTTCTTTGTGTTAAAGCACTTAAAACCTGAGAACACCTACCATCAGCAACCATGCCAAATGCATATTTCATATTTTGGATACTCAAAAAATGTCTTTGGGAGATAGAAAACATGCCCCCTTGCTCATAAGGGAAGAGATCAAAGAAATTTTCCTCTCCATCATTTCACATGAAAGACAAAAGATTCAGAAGTCACATTCAGAGCATCAATAACAGTGATGTAGCACATCTACATGCAGCTTGTCGATCACATTCAATACCTCATGCCTGCACAGCGAGACACAAAGAGACACTGCGGGGGTGCAGAACTTTATTGCAACATTTATTGACACAGAGGCAACAAACTCCTACATCATTCACATAGAGCAGGGTGAAAAAAACAAACAAGAAAGACGCTCGACAGGCTGATTCAACGCTGGTTGTCAGCAGAGCTCTGCAGACTGGTTCTGAAATTTCCAAAGTCTCCTGCGAATAAGAGGCTGTCACAGCAGGTCTGATGTGACCAATAGCTTGGAGTGGCTAATGTTAGTTAAAGTTAACAAACTTAAAAAAAAAAAGAAAGAAATGCTGGATAACTGTCATCAATGTGCAATGAGTTTTTGCCTCTTGTGCAGTTGTTCTATTACATTTATGTTTGTTACAGAGAACAGCCTGTTATTCTGTCACTACCACGTGACTCTGAAAAGACTGAATTGATTTTAGGCAGGTAAAACAGGTAAAAGGTTAAAATCGCATTTAAGGTACGTGAATGATTCATTTTAGGGTGAAGTTAGAGTCACATTTTGGTCATGACTAAATAAAAACAGAGAAGAAAACTTATTTAGGGGAGCAGGCACTAAAACCTAGGTCACTAAAACTGAAGACAAACTTTTTTTCCCTGTCTGTGGTGCAGTTGATGGTTCCTCGCAGTGGGAATAATTTCAACTGGTTCATGGGGATCAGGTGAGAGGTTACTGTTTTCTTGCGAGTACTTTGTAGAAAAGGACAAAAATAATGGTAAAAGTGTAGACAACTGTAGACAACTTTAAATGACTATGATATAACTTGTAATTATCTTAAGTAAACTTAAAGCTCTTAGTGAGACGCCGCCTCAGTCTGAACATCTCAGTGCTCTGAATGGTTAGACTCACTCTCCCACAGTGTGAACTACTCTGGAGAGATGACAGGACTCAAGCTAATTCTTCGAATACAGAAACTTGTGTTATTTCATTAATATTTTAGCTGATTTTCAGTGGCCTAGGTCTTTGAATTATTTAAATGGTGTTAGTTGGTGTGTGAGACCACACTGCTCACATTCCTGCAAAAAAAACCCTCTCTATTCTGGAATCTATCTATTGATTCCATATTATCAAAGTAAATGAGTGTTTCATTTCTGCTGTGTGATACAAGAACAGCATACTGTTTTCTCACTCTCACATTAAAAACTGTCTACAGGCATTAACATTTAGCCTTGTTGTTTGCACCCTGAAGGGGGTTAATTTGATTTTTTGGAAAGGTTTTACTGAAATTGAATTATTTTCATGCAGCCATAATTAAACCTTTTATAGAGCTTGGGTGTTTTGCTCCATGTCAGCCTCCTTGAGTTATTTCAAAACTGAAGGAGGGATGACAATGTTGGTGGTCAGTCGGCCCACCACTTCTACTGAAATGTCATTTATTAGATGGATTGCCATGACATTTGGCACACCCATTCGTTTGTCTATTAGGATAGGTTGTAATATCTTTGGTGATCCTCTGTTTTTGTAAATTTCAATTCATTACTATGGTTAGAGTAAGGCTAGAATGGTGAGCATTTAGCTCAGAGTACCACTGTAGCATGCCTCTATAGACTCTTTTTCCATCTGTAAAACTCTAATCTGAGGTTATTACTGTAACACATAATTAGTAGGCTAATAGGTTTAATTTCATTTTGATCAGGCTGCAAATTTGGTATTTGTGGTGACAGCTGTTCTTTTTTTCATTAGCTTTGGTATAAACAGGTTTTCCCAGTGTGAATAGAATCTTCAAACAGATGAGAAGTGAATGAAGGGGACGTCTGAAAGACCAAACAATGCTGAAATCATATCTTTCTGCCTCTAAACAAAAGCTTTAAAGCCTTGGTCTCGGACACAGTCTAGAGATACTTGGATGATGCTTTCTTGTAAAATTAGGTTTGTAATTACCAGTGTTGCCGTGACCTGGGGCACAAATGACATGCTAATTATAAATAATTGGAGTTATGCAGATTGAATAACTTGGCACAAACAAGTGACGTTGTTTACACTAACAATATGAGAGTCAACAGGCCATCTCATTATGTTGCCAGTTAGCTTGGGGGATTTGGCCAGATATTTTGGAAACCGTGATCATACACAAATACATTTTGATTACACCGTTTTGACCTGTGTGGGCAGGTACAAAAAGGGGTTTTTCAAGATCATACAGAGAAGCAACTGTAGTGTTAGGATTTATTGTCTTGCTCAAGGACATCTAAGCAACATAGTTGCTGAATGGGAGAAGGAACGTCTATTTTATACTTCTTAAATCTGTCCGCAGTTTTACAGACTGACATCTCTACATTTTTTGAAGTATTAAATAGCTTGAGTTTGTGTTTTTTCAATTAAAAAATGTGACTTTGGCTTTAAGATAAACCTTCAGTTAGCCAAAAAAACAAACAAAAAAAAACTATATGGTAAGAGTTGACAAAAGCCAACTAATGTTTGGAATTGCTGTCTGAAAGTAAATTAGCACATTTCACATTTGAATCAAAATAAATGCCCTTATGCATATATTTCAGAACCTATGGGAGTGAAAGGAAATCCATCTATAGCAGAATTAATGTGTTATTTTTGTAATCTTAGCCTAGATTCGCAAACATGAGCACCAGAGCCAAGAAATCATCAAAAGGAAAAAACTGGAGCTGCTCTTCTGTGCTGTCAGAGGAAGGCAGACCAACTTTTGTGGGTACAGTGATTTTTCCTGAGGAGATTTTACAGGGACTTGTGAACATCTCCTGGTAAAAATAAAAACTGGTGGCAGTATAATTAAAGAAAGCTCATTTTGGATGGAAGAGCTAAAAGAATGAGAGAGTTCACAAAGTCGATGTGTGACTCATCAGCTCTCATGGATTAAGCGTGTACTTGAACATTTTTTCAGCTGTAAGAATGTGGATTCAGTTTTGCATGCTATGATGAAAGATTATCATCTTCACAGGTAAATAATAGATAAATATAGCAGCTTTTCATGCTGTGTTTGTCTGCCCATACTGATATTTTTCCTAAGGATGCTGTTTGATGTTGTAGATTTTTAGTCAGCGTCCCTCCAGTGTGAAAAGTTTTAAAATTCACATGTGTCTGCAAACATTATTTTTAAATCAAAGCGAAAAGTCCACTTTCACAAACTCCCCCTATTTGGTTTCATTTGATGAATGCAAAAAATTAACTTATATCATATTATGATAAACCAAAAAGGGTTTGAACACTTCTGGGAAAATGTCATCCTGTGAAGACCATGTTTATGTGGAGCCTTTAACCAGTGGTAATGTCAGATTTCATTACCATAGTCTGTGTTATTCACATTTTTGTTCTTGTTGTTTTCACTTTAATTAGGGATCTTTCCATTGACTGTGTTATATAAATGAGACCTGATCATATAATTCAGTCGAATGCTGTTTTATTCTGGTTAAAAATAATTGGCACAGTGTCCAGTTTGTGCTGTCTTACTGCCACATTTATTAGGATAAGTGTTTACTGGTCATACACATTATGCTGATGACACCAGGTCACCTTGACACATCTTGGTTTTTGAGGTATGGATCCCTCTGCCGTCTCTTCCCACCCACCACGCTTTTTTCTTGCTCAGCTTTCACTGTGCTTATATTAAAAACAGGCCAAACTGAACAAGGCAGTAACCATATGTAACAAAGTGAAAGAGAATGCCTCTGTTTTAATCAAATATAACTTGTGTTGCCGGATGACATTGAAATAGCTATTTGACCCTGTGTGTCGCTCCTCATATCCTGCTACGAGGAGTACTCCTTTACATACAAGAAAGCCCTGTGGATAATAGTAATCGCTCATTAATAATTTGCCCAGATACACCGAATCCTAGCCCTAACTGTAGTGTCTACATGTAGTATCTACATCTAAGAATAGCACTGCTCTGCCTGGCAATCCTGCTGTCCGTTTTTTTTGGTGGCATTTATAAAAGTTTCATTGCAGCAATATAAAACATTACATGTCATGCTCTCATGAATCATTTGTGTCATGGATCATTGCTTCAGAGGTAGACCAGAGCGCTAACAGGGGATGTTAATGAGAAGCAACTCTGTCGTCTTCAGGGAGTCTCTGTTTCCATATGGTAAACCAACTGGTAAAGCTGATAAAATGGACAATATGTCATATAGAATAATTTTTTTTCTAAATTAATGATTATAATTTGCTTGTGTGTGCTCTGTGAGTATGACATTTCTTTTACAACCAAATTACAGGGCCGAAATGACAAAACAGAAAGAGATTTGATTGATTTATTATTTTTCACAGAAAGAGAAAAGATTAAATATCTCTAGCAGCGGTGGTTAAAATTCAGAAAATGAATGGATGTCCTCCTTGAGCATTAGAAGAACATGTCAGCCTTGCATTAAGTGTTTTTCCACATTAGGAATGAGTTAAGAAACTTTATAATGGGGTGCTAGACGGTGGCACAGTTTTAAGCAGTACATTCAAAAAAGGAGTAAAGATGTGTCAAAACTCATTTAAACATTTTAAGTGCTGGTTCTTAGCAAAAATGTGCTATGTTAATAGTTACATCATTCAGTATCGTATTCAACTACTGCATTGATTTATGTCTCTTTGTTGTCTGTGGTTGTTTGATCGAGTTTCCAATAAGAAATATTAAAAGTCACCTCATACAGAGGCTTGGTTCCAGGAGCCCCTGGGCTTGTACAGCCATCCATGAGTGATATTAATAAGCCAGCTACCCCCCCCCCCTGGTCCTGCCGTTGTTAAAATGCCTTTAGCCTTGAGGTTTCTTACATTTGCTTCTGTCTCTTTGTCATTCAAAAGTACATTTTATATTTGATCAAATGTGACAGCACAACACTGTCAGTCAAAGTGAGCGATAAATAAAATTATGTCATTGTCTCCAGCTCTACCTGCAGCTGCAGTTTTTCATATGGAGGCATGTCTGTGTACTTTAGCAGATGAATGAAAGGAAATTACCTCAACCTGATTTTAGACTTCAAAGGAAATGTTATTTAGAAGTCTCTCGTTTCATGCCAAAGATATAACTTCATGGAGTATTTCTTTCTAACTATACTGACTTCACCATCAGTGAAATGGAGACACATTAATGGCAATATGGCCTTGTAAATGGCAGCCAGCCATGTATGAGGAAATCACCATCAACTGCGAACGGGAGAGAAAAAAAACCTCCCTCATTGCTGAACTTTATCCTCTCCAATTCTGTCTGATCTGTATCAAATGCTCCGTTGAGAGTGAGGCCTGCGAGGAAAACGTTTAAGGGGAAACTACGAGATTCGATTTAGATTGTCGGTCTCCAAACTGCATCCCCAATGCCTTTATTACATGAATGGAGTGGAGCGTACTTTACACACAATTACTTTTCCATTTGAGTGTTTGGTGACCTAAAATGCATTGATGCAGGATTAACTTGGGCTACAGGAAAGCATATTATTAGAAGAAAAGCTACTCGCTCTCATTTATTTCTCCCAGTCCCAGGTGAAACCAGCAGGGATTCATTTTTGCTCTCTGCTATATGGTGCGTTCAAGCTTTTTTGAAACACTGCAGTCACTAGTATTTGTTTTTTGTCAGGTGCACAGTATGAAAGTTGAAAGGGAATGAAAGTAAGGGAGACAGTGATATTGAATCCTAATCGGGTGAATTGGACCTACTAAGGAAAAATAAAGATCTGATTTTGAAAAGTTCACAAATTATAGTTGAACGTGATGGGGTAGGGAATCAGACAACGGATTCCTTCCCTTTTAATTAGCTCATAGTATCAAAGTAAAATTGCTAAATGCAGAATAGTCCCTGTTATAGTCATATTATGACATTATTTTTGCTTCATTTCACTGTTCTACTTGGTCAATGTTGAGTTAATTGTAACAGTTTAATTTATTTCTGGCAAGTTTAATCAGAGTGCACCATATTTTGTAAGATCATCATATAATTAATAATATAGTCTTAATTTGTAAAAACCTCAGAGAGTCAAATAAATATAGAGTAATAGAATGTACAAGATTTACCTCTGACTTGTAGTTGAGTAGAAATATAAAGTGGCATGAAATGGAAAGTAAAAGCTCAAATCTGTACGTAAGCATAACACTTAGATAAATGAACTTAGTTACATCTTATCGCGATTAAATGATGTTTGAAATAACTTCAGCAAACCTGTAATGACATGAAAGCTTTGGTTATCACTGTAATTCACTCAGTGAGCCCATGAGTTCTTTCCCGTAATTGTGGTCATTATGATTTTGTGTGGCGATTACATGACATCTAGCAGAATGGAATAAAACGAAACCTTTAACCACAGCTGCAGGCCTCTGTATGAGCTAACATCTGCTCTGCTGCAGCGTCCTTGAGCAAGACGTTAAGTGCCTACAAGCCGACTGTGACCTCTGACCTCCTTGTTCAGGTAGACAGGCATGAAGAGATTTCTTTATGGGTGTCAGGAGAGAAGAAATGCAGTATTGCAATACTATTATTATTTTTCTTAGTGCAGTGAATGGAACGTCTGCAGGGGCTGAGAGTTCAGTTGAGTGATTACTTTATGTGGTGCTCAGATCTGTGGCTCTGATCCCTGTCTCCTCGAAATTACATTTATACTACAGATTTGCAACAGCAAATATGTTTAGAGATGTGTCAACATAATAAGGATTAAAGGTGGTGATCAAGCGGTATGCAAATAAAATGTTAGACAGTATAACTGGCAGACAGTTTACAATGACCAAGAGAATGACATAATCAGAGATAGAACAGGAGGGGGTATGAAGCTGCTCCTAGACGATACTTAATTACCCCCCAGGTGAAGAATTGTTGCAGGACTTGTTATCAGTCACAGCAGGATATAACAAGGAACAAATAACAATGTGCTTTCAAGTCTACACTGAATAAATGTGAATCTGTCTGCAACATGGTCACTGACAATGTATTAGTTTTGTGTGTTCTTGCAACAACAATCTCTGTAGCAGCTCAAGATTAACAATTTTATGTTTGTTAAGTGTTTGGTCGTGTTACAGCACTTGGTCAAGGTTAGGGGATAATTGTGGTCTTGGTCAATTATTGCAGCAGTGACTGAAGCATGATACAGGATGTGTTAACACAGACATAAGCAGGATCTTATTGATTGTTGTGGTAAAAAATGCTTACTAGTCCTTCATCTGTCTATGAAGTGTAGCAACTGATTAATGAGGACAGGGAGAGGAAGCTCTGCCTTGGAGGCTCAGTTCAGAGCAACAAAGCAGCATGTGCTCAATCCAACCTGGGTCATTTCTTGATTGCAATTTGATGGTGATTATAGTCGTAGATCTCTTACTCGCTTGTTCCTGTGAATCTGGATCATAATCTGACAGAAAATTAAAGTTCCGGTCTTGTTTGTCTGTTTTTTTTTTTTTTTTTTTATTGGTTAAAACTGAACCTGAGCTCCGGCAAATTATTAAAAACCTTTTAAAATTAGATACAGGAATACAAACATGCTGCCAAAAAACCTGACATGAATATTTACAGTTTGAGAAAAGTTCAGGAACAAAAAAATGCTGATTTTAAATTAATTTTGTTGAGGCAATTTCATTTGAATTTTTCATTACATTTTAAAAGTGTGCATCATGAACAAGTGTGTGTGTGTGTGTGCGTGTGTGTGTGTGTACTGAGTGACAGCCAAATAAGATGGTCATAAGTCACAAGTCTCATTAAAAATGAATGAGAATTTGACAGGCCTTGGGGAAAAGACAGGGTAAGAAATGGACTCCTGGATGTGAAGTAATGAAGCACCAGATACCTGGTAGAAACCAACTACTTCCCTGTCAGACTCGTGTTGCCAAACAACCCAAGTGATTACACAGTCTTGTTGTGAATCACATTCACACTTCACCCACAGTGTTGAAAAAGTCCCAGCATGTTCTGGAGTGTAAAGCAGATTCTTCACAACTCCTGCAGTTTTGACTTGGATTTTATGCTCTTACTTTTGAGCCAAATGAGGCTTTGGTTGCATAAAATTTGGATTCTTTATGTCACCCTGAGATTACTGAGATTATTTCACAGCGGGTACAACTACGAATTAATTAATTTTCCATAAAGCAAGCTTATGAAAAGCTTCTACTGCTCAGAAAAAATCATAATATCAGTAATATTTCAAAAGAGCAACAAAGGCTGGACAGACAGACAGAAAATCTGTCAAAAATCACATTAATCTAACCAGATTGCATTTCATGATAATATGCAGTTTAGTTTTTCCTCTCTTTGTTTTTTGCTGTGTTGGCTGTAGTCATCAGATGTGTGTTTTGGCTCCCGTGTGCAGCAGTGGCAAAGAAAACTGGTTGGCTGAGAAAGTTTTGGGCAACTCTTAAGCACCAGCTGGCTGCTTACAAGACTTGGCCGGTGTAGCTGATAAGCAGAGTCGACTTTGCAGATCACAACACAGGAGAGATGTCAGAGTTTGGATCTTACATCTCAGATATTTGTTTGTGGCCCAACAAATTTCCCAAATAACATCGAGAATATCTCATCTGCAGCGATTAACCTCAGTAAATATTGAATATGAGATGTTTGCTGAATATATCTCTCTTTTAGGACCAAATAAAGGGAAGCAAAAAAGGGGAAGGACGTGCAAATATTTGATTTTCCCTCAGGGAGGGGGGTATTAGCAGTGTGGGGACATCTGGGAGAGCACAAGGCTGTTTTTGGCTGGTTTATGTTTGGTTTACATCATCTTCTTTTCCAACTGTTCCTGTACACACTCATCACATCCATCATACCCAAACCAACTTCAAATATAACTCCAATGTCTTAGAATGCAACATTAAAGAAATATTTCTAATGTTTGTTGGACATATTTATTGAAGATGCATTATTTTTGGCCTAGTAAGTATCCATCCTTCCATTATCCCAGACAAATAATTTTACTTTTACTCCTGCAAGATTACATTGCACCCAGATGTTTTCCGTAATGTTGTTTACATTCTTTTTATTCTCCACTTCAGAATAACCCCGCCGTATAATCATTTCTACAGTAAATGCTGTTGTCTTTGCATTGCTTCTCTAAATTTATCACAATTCTCTCATTTTCTCTACCAGTTAAGCTTATTGTTGTAATTTTTTCCACTTGTCCTCAGTTTTTTTCTTTAGACCAGGCAACCTCTCAGTACCATTTATTTCAAACTGCGCTTTTAAAAAGACGTGGTGACCATTCTTTCACCTGAATGTTTAAAAATAACACATCAGAAGAAAATGTACCTTTCAGAAATGTCTCACAGACAGTGTACCAAGGGGTTTAAATTGGGTAAATTTTCAACAAGGCCGCCTTGTTGAAAATAAAAGAAATAGGTCAAAAATAATAACGGCAGTTTTTTTTAATATTTAAGCAGAGTTAATGTCCATTTGTGACTTTCATGGAGAAAATGTTCAAAAAGCTGATTTTGTACCTGTATTGAAACCAGGAGATCCTCTAATATTCAGCACAGAAGAGTGAAGTTAAAGGCTCTAAAACCACTGTTGAAGGAAGGTTTTTATCTGCTGATAGCAAATGCTTCTTTCTGCACTAATACGTCCCAACGTTTACTTTGATAGTTGATTGTCCTCCACTTCTTGGATGTTAGAATTTTCTTTTACTCCTCAAAACAGCAGCACCTGTGTCCTCTTTCCACTCACAGCAGCACTCAGTATGTATAAAGCCTTTAGCAATAAGGCCATTCACCTCAAGTCAGATAAGTCTCCTAAATCCATATTTATGTACTTTCCTGTAAAGTTATTTTGATTTAAGCATTGCAAATTCATGTTTATTTAGGTACATTTCTGACTTGTCACTTTCATTATTATGCTAATGCTAATAGGTTGGAAGGTAAATGTCATTATTTCTTATCCTTGTTAAACAGTTAAGTAATCCCCATCCATTTCCTTTATGATATATTTATGACAATTTAGGTGAAATACATAGATTTTAATGCTGTTACCTGCTGTTTTACCAGACTTCTCACAGTTTGAAGTGAGCTAGATCCCTGTAGTGATCCACTTTAACTGCCGTCACAACAAACCTACCATGCTCCTTTAAAGGGATTATATCTAACTATTTTTGCAGACAACACATCCTTTGACCACAAAAACGTGCTTGTCTGGTTGTATTGTTGTTGTTTGTTGTACCTTATGTTGGAAGACCACAATGGAAATAAGCATCAGGCTCTATTGTTTTGACAGCTGTGGGTCAGCTGAGGTAGAGCGGTTTGTCTATTAATTGCACGGTTCATGGTTCCATCCTTGGCTCCTTCTGCATGGTAACAATAGTTACAGTATCCTTGTGCAAGACACTGAACCCTAAAATTGGCCATCATTTTACATGGCAGCTCCACCACCATTGGTGTTTGTGAATAGGCGAATGAAAGGTATTGTCAACAGGCTTTGGAAAGCGCTTCACAAGTGTAGTCCATTTACCATGTAGACACACAGATAATTATTCTCTATTGTCTCTGGGGAAATTTTGTTTTGAGAGCCTGCACATGTTTGTGTCTCACATGAAAAACATACAGTTCATTGTCACATAATGCGTACATACTGTACATTACACAATTACTTTTTAGGAGGCATCAACCACGTCTGTATGTAAATTAACAATATGTTACTGCTGCAACAGCAGATATGTTGCGGAGGGCATTGATATAATGAGGAAAAACTGATGAATGTATCTGGCAACTAGCAAAATGCTACTATTGAGCCTATCAGTACAAGAATATCTGCTTTTTTTTTTTGTTTTGTTTTGTTTTGTTATATTCAGGTACTCATAAAACCCCTGGGTGAGGCTGTGGAAAGATCATGGTCTTGGTTTAATACAGAAAAGGTCCACAGTGACTTGAAACACAAGACACCAAGTGTTTACTTACTACATTTATACATTCAGTGGCCACTTAAGGTTCTCCCTTGTACAGTGTAATGCAATTGAACACAACATTTCTACCACTAAGTCTTCTCTTATGGTACCTATATGCCTACTTTTTCCCCCTTCTACACGTTTCAGCATTGAGGTCGTAGTTAGAGCTGCTCTTGTACTCGGCTGTGTTATGTTCAGAGGTGTTAAATGAGAGAGACAAAAAATAGAAAACACCTCTCAGTAAATGTAATGTAATTACTGGGAGACAGGGTTGGTGTATGAATGGCTTAATGACATAGTGAAGTGCTTTGTTCTGTTGAGGTAGAAAAGTGCAGCTCATTTACCACTTACCATGTATGCAAAGACAGAACACTGCTAGACCTGCTACCTGTAGAGACAAAACCCTGGATTATGAGGACAAATCACCAACAACAGCAGAATATTTTGTAAACTTAATTATAAGAGGTGAGATATGACAGCAGGGTTTGATAAGTTACAGGTGGAGGTGGATCATTTCCTCCTGAGAGCCCTTGTCTGCACCAGTGACAGCATTGTGCAGTAACAGCAGGATCAAGGTTCAGTTCTGGTGAACATTTTATATCTTTCCTTGTTGTGTTTTTTCACTTATTTCCCTCAATCAGACAAACTGTGAAGTACATATTTGCTTTTATATGCTCAGGGTGGGTTATATAATCTGCAGGGAGAACTGTTGCGTCTTTGTGTGGATTTGAATAGAAGCCATTTATCATGCAGACCACTTTTATAATCACAGACAGGATCCTGAGATGTGATATTAGTTTCAGTTTAAGTTGCTTCCCCAGCTGTCCAGCTCAGTCTCACTGTGAATCAAAATATAAAAAAATCAACACATTTGTTTCATAATAACTGACGTCAAACCTTGTTAAAAATGTCCAATTAAAGTTGAGCAGCAGCAATCCAATATTAGTTGGTTCAGTTAAATCAACTCAATCAATGCTTTATGACCACCACAGTTTTAAAAAAAAGGAGAAAATGAATTGTAGGAAAACAATAAAACAAATGCAAACAATGTATTATACATTTTGGGAAATACATTTATTAGCTTTCTTTGGGGGGGGGGCCTCTGTCTAAAGAAATAATGTCCAGATACAATGTGTTAATTTGTAACTTTTAAAGCTACTGGTAGGCAGAGTTTGTTATTTTTGGACGGAGGCAGGGTAGCTGTGTCCCCTCGTTCTTACTCTTTATGCTATGCTAAGTGGCTGCTGAAAGACCAAAAGTGTAAACAAATATAAATAGTACAATTAACTGATTAATCATTGTGATTCTAGTTCAGGGCTGCTCCCGAGGTCAAGAACTTTTTCAGTCAGTTAAACTAAGAGGATGAGCAAGATTGATGGCTTTTTAAAACCTGTAATGTTGGTTCACATAAAACTGGACCAGCTTTAGCTCTGAATAAAGGTTAAAAATCAAAACATACTGTATGTCAGCATCTACTGTAGTGTCCGTATAAGCAAACTCCTCACTTGAAAAGTAATAAACAGAGACACAGTTACATTTCAAAGATACAACCTCATATATAGTGCTTAATACTCAAATCGAGCATTTTATCATATGTCACATGTTTTGTTTTGATCAAGCATGCATTCATGCAGTGCCTTTATTTACATAACATCAAGCTGAGTTTTCCCCCAAATCTGGTAGCTCCACAATTTTGCAAATAGCTCTTGTTTTATGGTAATACAGCTCATTACTTTGCATTGATTGGTAGAATAGTTCCACAACTGCAGAACGCAAATGTGTCTTTCTTCTCAAGTGGTTTATTAGGAGCATTTTATCCGGATTTTACAATATGCCATGTGATGGTTTCACACACTAATCTGGAGCATTAGTTGCAAACAGTGTGCCGCGTTTTCACTAAAACATGCATGGCATTATTCATGAATGAAAAATGTACAGTAAATGGGATGAACAGATGGGAATTAAGGTGAAGTAATCCAGTCAATTAAAGGAAAGAGGATATGAAACAGCCTCTCATGTACATTTAAAACATCAATTGTGATGTTCTGCTTCATGAGTTTTAAAGAAAGACAGCAAGCTACATTTATACCTTATGTCAGTTGTAAATGAAGCACATACCAGCCTAGGAAACATGACCTGCAGCTTAAACTGATAGAATGCATAGAAATTCATAGAAATGAGCTGGAAAATACCACACCCATAACATAAATCATTACCCTACTTGCTTTCTGGCTGCAAGTCCATACTTAATGCACAGATATTAGAGTGGCATCAATTTTCTCATCTAACTATTGGAAAAAAATCAATTGTCATCCAAAATGTCAAACTAATTTCTTTAAAATAAGGAAAAGTGCCTTTGAGATGGCTGTTACAGATAAATTGTTCAAATGGTTGCTTCTGGCCTGTCCACAAATCATTGACATTTTGTTTCAAAAAATAGAATAAGAAATATAACCATATATAGAATAGAATCAAATAAAAGTGAAAATAAAAAAATGTTTAAAACTGAAATATAAAATGTACAAAATATAATTAAATATACAAAATATGTCACACAAACCTATATACAGCCGAGGCAGTAGTGCAATTATAGTAGCAGCAGACAGTTGTAATAAGTCTAAAACAGCTGAGGTAGAGTTCTTGAAATGATCCATGTCCTGTGCTTGTTTGATTTAATTGATTTGATGACCAAACTTTCCCTGAGCTTGACTTTGTAGGTGGTAGCCTGAATTTCACTAAACCTTAACAAGAAGATCAGAAAGCAAATGAGCTGTCATTTTATTTTTGGGAGGCATTCACAAATGGCCCGCTGTCGTTTGAACATGAGGGCATATTCTGCAGAGGTATTTAATTAAATGTTCTCACTAGAATCACACTGAAAAGTGTGAAAAGTATTTGGTTTTTTACACCCACATCACTAGAAATTTCACATAAAACCTGATCATTTCTTTTCATGATTTTTCAGGTAGAAAGGAAAATGGGTGAAAACATGACCCTCATCCAGCTTCACTGGTGGATAAAAATGTTGTAATGTTTTACTAAAACCTATTTCTGAGTGAAGTTTGAACAAATTCCTGACTAGTCATAAACTTTTAACAGGAAAAGGAATTTAAAATATATGAGTCCCTGCAGAATTCTCTTGAACAAAATTACTGAACACCTTGCAAACTGGTGTAACTGATATAAATAGTCTGTGAGTTTAACAAGCTGATGTGATAAGTTTTTTTCCTTTTTTAAGTAGAGGCCTGGCCTTAGGCGAGCCCATATCATGTCCAGAATGGTGATGATATGGGTGAGTACTGACATACACATCTCTCTTCAAAAGTTCAGAATTTTTAGATTTGATTATAGAGCATTTATCCCACCCTGTTTCTTAATATCTTGAGAAACAGGATGGCAGCAAAAATAAGATTTAGAAGAACTGTCAAGGAACAATGCAGCGTTCTGGATAAACTTAAATGTTTACCTGTAAGAAAAACTGCTTATTATTATGAACTGCTTATTATATATCTCCACAGGGAAGAGGATGCAGCACAGAAATGTGTGTATTTTTCCCTCTGAAAAACAGTGTAATCTACTGAGAAGTTGAATATAAATCATACAACAGAAAACAGACAACAAACCATGTATATGAATGTGTGTTGGCACATGTGGGCTACACACATTCTTTTTGTGTGACTTAGCTTTTGTGTATGCTGTTTTTTGTGCTACACAAGTTGCTCTGTGTTCTTCACACAGATCTCTTGTTGATTTATTGATCAATCTTCACACCAAAGTTGCCAATCAAACATATGTCAGTTTGATGTTTTTTTTTTTTTTTTTGAATGCATGTTTTGGTCTTTTCAGCCAAAGCAAAATAAAAAAAAAAAAAAAAACATGAAAAGAAGTGGATCAAACTCTGAGCAAATCCTCTGTGAAGGTACCCTCACAAGTACAGGCAAAGGTCACCGCACTGGTGTGACCGCTGCACACTGGACAGATTAGTCATGACATTTGCTGGACGGCAACATATTAAACTCAGCAGATGAAAATAGAAAACAAGAATGATGGATGCCAATAGAATATACCAATCGCTATGCCATAGATCATTTCCTCCCAAAGAGAAACAGGGGATTTGGCACCCTCACTGAGGTTACCATGGCAACATGGCTATTCGGTCAAAGTGAAGCTCATAATGTTTTTTTTCTTTTTTGCTCAAAGCTGAGAAATATCAGTGTAATCAAGTGTTTGAGTTGTGTCTGCCGTTTGCCTCAGATGTTCTCTAAATATGGAGAGCAGTGCCTGGAACAAACACTTCAAACAGTTTGTTGTCCTGTTTAGATGTGTTTTTAAGAATAATCTGTGATGTAGTTGCATTTAGAAGCCTAATAGGTTTGGCTTAGTTACAGTTGGTGTGGGCACTTCACTCCAAAACACAGCAGCAGCAGAAAACATGCATCAAAATACCTTATTTTCTACCTAAATCCAGACACTGACTTGCTCTTTTGATTGGCTCATGGCTACTGTACCTCTTTTCCACTGAGAACAAAGAGGACAAGTTAGTTGTCCTTTCTTCCAGTGAGGACAAGCAAAGGACCACAGAAGTGGCCTCATCTATGGTTTTGCAGTGCTTACAATGTGCAAGAATGTATTATCAGACCTGACTTTGTAAAGATAACATAAAAAGAGACATTTCCCAGAGGAATAGGCTTTTTATGTGAGGAACAAAATAAAATAACACAAAAGACCAGAAACCAAAGCAGCATCCACATAGAGATATGTGTTGCACTGTCCTATTGGATATGTATTAATAGACATAGTCATATAGCAGGTAATTTATCCCAGTGGTACCAAACTAGGGTTCTGGCCCTTCCAAACAGTCACAAGATAATCCATAGGGGTCATGAAATGATTTGAAACTTTTTAAAAAGTGCTTTCCAAACAGAGAAGAAGTCAAGTCAATTTTATTTATATAGCGCCAAATCACTACAGAAGTTATCTCAAGGCACTTTTAATATAGAGCAGGTCTAGACCGTACTCTTTACAATATTTACAGAGACCCAACAATTCACAGAAGAAGAAGAGCCACTCTTTAAATATAAAACAATGTGTCGTATTTGGTAAGTTTATCCTACGTTTTCTCAGTCTGCGAAGTAAATACAGCTGTCAAATAAATGTTGTGGAGTAAAAAGTGCAATATTTCCCTCTGATCTGTAGTACAGTAAAATGTACTTGCCGTTTCTTATCAAGAAATATGGCTAGGACTCATAGAAGAGACAGATTTTGAAAAAGAATAGTTGCACTAGGGCACCAGACGTCAAGACATCCTGATTTATAGCATGAGTTAAGTTAAGTGAATCTTAAATTTCCCATAATGCATGTTGGTAATGTATTTCCTTTACTCCTGTAACTCTCTTAACTCCTTTAATGCTGTCACTTTAACCTTTTTCATTCTGAGATTTTCTTCACTCCAAATTACACGTTGAGATTCGGTCTCCCCTGCAGACCACAGCGTCCCTCTGCTGTGTGTAATGACTCACAATATATAATGGTACCTCATTTAACCAGTACCATCATTCAGTCTCCAGTCTGTGGACCGGATGGCTTTCACATCTGGTGCACATGACAGGGGACTGCACCAGTTTGCTTGAAGAGAAGACAGAGTTTAAATTTCTGGACCACACCCAGACTCAACAACAGCTTCTGTCATACCGAATGCTTGGGGCAAATAGCCTCCAACAAGGAAGTGAACAATGGCCCATCACAGGATTTTGATGTTAAAAGGAGCCGTTAAAGTCACTGTAGTAGAATAAAATAATTGTAGTGTAATTTCCTGAGTTGAAATTACAATGTTTGGTTGTTAATTTTACAGTTGATGCTGCAACTTAAATCGTTACCCACTAGAAAAATGTTGTCCTCTGCCCTTTTTAGCTGTAATGAGTGGAGAGCAGAGGTGACACGGCAGAGAGATGGAAAATAAGAAAGTGGAAAACAAATTTGTGTTTAACTTTCACAACCCTTTATTGGATTTTTACCACTCTGCTCTACTTTCAGAGATAATTGATTTTTTTTCCCCCCTGCTGTTTTAAGCTGTTAGTATGAAGACAGACAATTTCATCTCTCATTTGTTTCCTTCTGTACACTTAGCCATTAAAGAGATCTGAGACATTTTGAATTTTTAGCAGACTATTTGTCTTTCTGAGACACTTATAGCAGTTTGGCAGATATTTGCTGTGACTTCTAGTTCAAGTTCAAACATTAACACGACCATTTTTAAAACATTTAAACTCAGAGGGATAAAACAAAATGTTCTTTTAACACATTGCTCTTTAATCCATTATAATGATTTCAGTGAGTGAGGTTTGTAACGGTCCATTTGTTCACTCATGAAAGCCATAAAGACACCAAAAATCACCACAACAACTATTTTCCTCATTGGAGAAATACGTATGAAAATAAAGGTTAGATTTGAAAATATTCTGCTATTTTTTATTCCTATCACAATTTGAGCTGGTATGCAGATAAGTCTTTATCCACAACAAGGTTTTATCCAATAAAAGGCACACCGCCAACTGAAAGAAAGAGGCTCTCTCTGTTTGTGTGATTGTGTGATGACTAGTTGAGAGGCAAACATTACACTCTGATTGGTTTAATTAAATGTGCCAGAGTGACAGCACATGCGGGAGATGGTCATTTTGAAAACGATCAGTGTAATCACACACTTGTTGTAATTGGCAATCTGACGCGACAGAAATTTCAATCAAATCACTGGATAGGCACATGGACAATTTGTTTATCGAATGTATGTGACCTGGAAGTATTTGTGTTGATTTTTGTTTAAGAGTGGACCTGATTGTAACTGGTGTTTAAATGCAATTTCAGTTGCACTTTGCTTCACATTTGCATAATTGGGAAATTGACCACCGCCCAGTATATATTTTTGTCTCTGTCTTTCAGTAACGAGAAGGAGGGTGGGGTGGTTTTTTTTTTTTAATAGCAGTGTCAGCTGAGATTTGTTAGAGAGGAAACTTAAAAACACAGTAAAACTTAAATTATAGGTTCACATTTTCTCAAGTATGTCTTAAAACAATGCTGAAATGGCTGTATGTACATTGGAAGAGTTGCTGTAATTGCTCCTCATCCTGGCTCTAAAGAGATTCCTTACTTATGCAGCACTGTAAGTGATAGGGTCCTTGTTCTCTATTAAAAGCCATTGTAAAGTTCAGATGAAGTTATTTTTGTTTTACTATCCCTCTGCCGAACTCAGCAAGGAAACACTTCAGCTGAGCTATAGAAAATCCTCATGCACACAAAGAGGACTCTGCATTTTGTCCCACGTCTTTTCCATTAGAGTAACATTAGGAGATGATCACTTCATGGCCAATATGCACAGAATCCCAGATAACAATTATCTAGATGTACAAAACTATGCAAACAAATTACATCAACATAAATAAGCAACTGAATTTTCTATTCACCATTCACTGTGCCTGGAGCAGTAATAGGACATCTGCAGCTGAGTCATGTGTCAGTTTGATGCCTTTAGAGCAAACAGACACTTTAAATGTAAACGCATGGCTTCATAACTTCATAGTGGTGTACTAATTCTTTGCCATTAGTTGCTGAAATTTCCTCCACTTGTGCTGTGTCATTCATAAACACTGATTTTTGTGAAGTATCTGCCTGTAAGGGAACTGTTATATTGAAATCTACAGATATGAAAATGGGTGGAAAATATTTATGACCATTGGTCTTTCTGTATTTGGCTCTCTGATACGGTTATGCTGCTTCCTGCTTTTCCTCCAGGGCAGTGCGTTGAGTGTTGGCATGTGGAGGCTGCATTTCTGTGAGTGAGAACATTGCTATTGATTTCTGTTCACCTCAGCTGAATCAAACACTTTTTAACGAGGGCTCGGTTGATGGGTTGATTTGACAGTCAAGTCAGCCACCGCTCATGTGACAGCAGCTCCCCCCCAGAAATAAAGAAATATGTTCCCTTTTACACATTTATTTTGTAATTTAGCCATCTAATGATGTTATAGTAAATTAGTTCTGCTTTTAAAACAGTCTTCCTGCCACTGAATAGCTGGGACGTGGGTCACTCTGCCTTCAAGAGTTTCTAACTCATCAATCACAATTTAATTAGTTTGGGTTTCAGTAAACTTCCTGCCAAGAACAGAAAATTTGAGAGAAACAGTGAAACTTTTGGTGTGGAGCTGGAGAAAAATATTGAACATTGGCACATAATATAGGCTACTGGCAGCTGAATACATATTTCTGACATACAGTTCTTTTCTGAAGGGACTAGGGTTACAAGCAATGATTGGCTGTGACTGCAGAAAAGACACAAAGAGAGAGAATGAATAAATTCAGACTCCCTCTGCTGCTTTTCAGGATTAGAATTTGGAAAAAGACCCAAAGGCCACAGTGAAACCTCTGTGCAACTTCAAAATGGCTTGAACTTCATCTGCAACTTATTTTAGAAGCTCATACAGGACTTGAATGTTGAGCCACAGTATATTAGTAATGGCCCGACATGATATTTTCTCAAATTAGATTAAGTATTAATTGAACTCATTTGAATTAAATAGAATTTGCTCAACCATTCCCAAAGTGGATAGGAAGTGCTGTGCCTATCAGATAGTTGTTTGGAATTGATATATCTTTTCCTTCTGGGTGTAGTTTTGATTGACAGATACTCGACTGCTGGGTTGGCCAGTGAGTTTCCATTTAAGAGCAGAGACAATCTCAAGTACAGTGCTTTACCAAAAACAAACCAGAAAGCTTTTTCTGGTTTTTGGCTTCACTATCTCTTGATGCAACTTCACTTGCAAAACCAAGGATAGCGTTTTCTGTTTGGAAATATTTCATTAATTTGGCTCTGAGTTCATGCAAAAATGATCAAAACTTAGAGTTGAAAATAACCTAAAATAAACTTAAAAAGCAGAAATGGTGCTTAAGGATGTGTAGCACATTGAACACTTGATGGATAATACACTAAGTAAGATGTTAGTGGAGTCCTCAAATGCAGTGCAAAGTTAGTCAAATTTGATTAATTTATGCCACTTATATTGCATTTATGCACTTAATTGATACTTTAAATCAAGAATGGCTTACCACCTGGGCAGAGCTGGCAACTGCCCCACGTTCAGAGTGTGATTTTTGGTAATTTGATTGATGGCAAACTTGTGAATATGAACATAGGTCCCACGTTATTACCTAATTGTTGTTGTAGAATTTTAAGTATTTCCAGTATTTAAGTTTATATTGTGTACATTTGGTCCATATCCCTATATAAATCACTTTAATTTGTTTACATTGAGGTGACAGGATACATACATAATGCACACTGAGAGATGTGGTGGTGAGCTTCATGCAGAGACTGAGTATGACCGATCTTGTTGTCTGGATGCAGCGTCCTGCTAAAGGACACCTTGTGAAGAGTCCTAAACCTTCAGATAATGGGATGGTCCCCTTAACCACTCTACCACCTTGGCACACCCCATTATTATGATTAATAATGCCTCCCTCCCTGGAGATAATTACAGCTATTTGTATATTTCCGTATGTATGTAGTTGTTGATTTACTAATTTGTGATGTGGAAGTCACTGTCAGAAGGCCAATTTGAAGCTCCTTTATGATAAATGATGGTATCTATCGGAGCCAGCGATGTGAGACTGGGTTATGACTAAGGTCACTCCAAATGGAGTTTGCGGGACTGTAGGTGCTTGCAAGTCAGTGTCATCAACATAGATCACGGAGCCCCCCCGAATGACCGAGCCGCTCCGCCGCTCTTTAACTGCTGTTACAAAGACAGAGAGGAAGATGGAGGGAAGATGGTTGTGTTTTTCTGTGTTTGCAGGTAAATGAGACAAAAAGGGAAGAAGATGGAGAGACAAAGGCATCCCTCACGGACTGTGTTTGGTGTTTAAGAGCACAAGTAGTGGACTGGCTTGGCCTCCCTTCAGTGGCTCCTTGATTTATCATACTGTAAGTGGAACCTGTTTAATGCTGCGTTTAGTGTAGCCAGATAGAATACCCATCTTCCCCTCCACTCCTACACCACCTCGTGATCGTTATGTCATTTGTTTATGATCCACGGCTCTCTCATAATGGCCCGTTTGGCGTAATGCTATCCATCAGTCTTCCCAATGGCCTACTTCCATATAGACACCTTTCCCCCTCCTCTGTGATGCATTAACACAAAAATGTGTTAAACCAACGATTGACTTTGAAATAGTGATATGAGGACGTAGGTGTGTTTTCAGAAAGGCAGAATCATTGCCACTGAAGAGGACCATAATGCGTTCTTACGACTATTTGGCAAGTGCATCCGGCTTTATGTTTTTCCAAGATCTTAACGTGAGTGAGAGAGGAAGTTGAATGTGTCTGGAGAAAGCTTGAGGTAATCGACAGTGAGCTGAAAGTGGCAGGGAATCTATTTCAGATTCAGCATGCGTACTAGCAGCATACCAGCCTAGTTGA
>BRZM01000631.1:15514-29456 GCA_033238685.1 Lates japonicus
CCCATCATGTAGCCATGTGCAGATTTTTCTTCATGAGTGATCTCTGAGCATACATTGACATTTTGTCATAATTAGCCCTAAACACAACAGATTCACCAAGGTCAGAGCTGGTGCGTCTGCCAGGAGCAACGAGGCCTGATGATAGACCGGGGGTGAGGAGGGTGGGGGTCACTGCTGATAACTGTTACATAATAAAACTACAGAAGGACAGCTGTAAACTCCTCACATACCAACACAGGAGGAGAGGCTGATAAAACCACGAGTTCATCAGAGCAGAGGTCACTGATTAAACAGATACTACAGAGAAATTATAAAATCATTTATATCTGAGAACTGAATGAAGAGAAACTATTAAAGATTAATTAAAGATCTATTAAAGAAAAACTTTTTATTTATTTCACTTTTTCAGTTTTTAAAAACTCTTGGTGTTTTTCAGTCTGTAGCCTTTTATCGTCTGTTTGAAACAATAAACATTTTATGTTACTTTTTCAGTTTATTTACACCTTTTAAAAAATAATGAAAGTATCTTACATTGATTATACTTTTAAAAACTTTTAACAAGTCTTATTTTGGTGTTTTTTTACGTTTAAATTTAAAGTAATTTTTAAAAAGTATTTTTTATTAAATATACTGTATAAACTTTTTAAAAACTCTTATTTCAGTGTTTTCCATCTCAGTCTGTGGCCTCGTTTCATCTGTTACAATAAAGTTTTATTGACGTCAGGTTCAGGTGTAAACTGGACTGGACTCGACTGGACCGGGTCGGATCAGAGACGTAAACCTGCTCAGGTTCAGTGTGAATCAGTCCCTCTGTCTTTCCCTCGTTAACCCCCCCCCCCCATAGAAAACTGTTCGTTTGATCGGCCGAGCTCCTGCGGCAAGGTCAACCACACATGGAACAATCAATAACGGATGGCTGGATTAAGGTGTCATGACATCTGTGTGTCCAGACCGCCAGCGTACGGCCGAATAACTCGACCCCCCCCACCCCGAACAACCGCCCCCACACACACATATACCTCTGTGTCCCACAGCTCCAGGCCCGACCCACCTCTGTTTGTCAGCTGAAAATCAATCGCTGCTGCTGCTACTCGCTTTTATGAGCGCTGTGTTTTCCCAGCTGTCACTGAACCTCTCATGACAGCAGTGAACAGGTACAGGTGTGCTGTGCAGGTGAAAAACACCTCAGGATGTTGCATTCAAGGAGGCTCAGACATCTGAGGCTTTAGAGTTGGTGGCTGTGCCTATTTGTCACAATCAGTGAAAAGGATCATGGGTATTTGATCATTTCTGAGGTCACTGGAGGTCGTTTAGCTGCTGCTAACTGGAGCTGATGCTAAGTTAAAATATGTCATATTCATTTTAATCATCTTCATACAAGAGAAACTTGTTAATACAGATGTAAAACAACAGTTGTATGAATGAATGAATGAATAATCAGATCGTAAAAACTGCCCTGAAGTCTGACTGTATGGCTGCAGGATCAGCAGGGTGGGGGGAGGAGGGGTGAGGGTGGGCAGGGGAGGGTGGTCCTTGATGTCCTGGACCACCTCCCACCCCAGTCTGTGATGTTTTCTGTTGCTTTCTGTTACAAGTTAATAAGAATTTGGCTCCAGAGTTTAACCTTCAGATAGAAAAACAAATCATCAACGTAGAAAATAACAAAAGTCAGAAACTAGATTGTAAAGAAATCAGAAAACCTTCGTCATCGTATCGTCTGAAAACTCACCATCAACATGTCTTAAAAAATCTGAATCTGGGCCAGACTCTGTTCGTGTTTGGTCTTCTTTTTATGTTTTAAACTGAACTGAGATCAGTTGATAAGTGAGGAAAACTTTCTCTGAGTCGCCTCTGTCCGTCAGAGTTTGTGTTCAGATACTTCCACCTTTGTCCGTCCACTTGGACTCTCGGTCTTCTCAGTGAAAACCTCCTCAGGCCAGATCAGATCAGCCAGGGTTTCAGGACGCCACTTCCTGGTCACAGATCCACCAATTAAAGTAATGAAGCTGAGGAGCGCTGCTCGGTGTGACCAGGCTGCCTCGGGGCGAACTGACCTCTGGGTCTGAGGTATCTGAGCTGACACTCCTGTCAAAGCTGCTGCACAGAGTCCGGTCTGAGGGAAACTGCTCCACCTCTGCAGCCTCGGTGAGTCGGCCGGGCTGCAGCGTGACCACGCACACACCACAACCGCCACGAGTGTCAGAGACGGGACAGCAGAGAGGCCACCAGAGTCCTGAACGATGAGGTGGTTCACAAGATAACCAAGTAACTGAATATAACAAATATCACACGATGATCAGATAAACAAATATCTCAACAGATATCAATCAATAATCAATAACGTATATATCAATAAATGAAGGTGGACTTGCTGAAAAAGGCCATGGGAATACAGCAGAAAGCTCAGTAAGTGACCCTTGAGTTTAGAATATTTTTCATGAAGCAGAAATGAAATGACAGAATGTAATCATAATAAATAAATAAAAAACTTCAAAACACAAAAGTACAAAAACAAGTTATTATAAATGATGATGAATTAATGAATAAAATATTAGATGTAACACAATCAAATAACTGACAAAATAAAAATGAAGTAACACAATGAAATGATAATAAAAAACTTTAAAACACAAACTACAAAAAACTAAGTTAATTAGTTCTAAAGATTTAGAAATACAAAAAATTGATGATTAAAATATTAGAAGTAATACAATCAAATAACAAAAAATAAACGTAAAATAAAGACTGAAAACGTAAAAATAATGTAATAAATGTGTGTAAATGATGAAATATAAAACACTGAAGTTTTCGTATTCGCTCAGCCTGATGTACAAATCCATCCACCAGACACTAAATCTCCAACATTGTTTTTAAAAGTGAAACTTTTCATGTAAAACACTCGTTTATTGAGAATATGCAGAAATCTGAATTAAATCTGAAGTAAATCCAAAAACTGAGTCCTTACAGTTCTCATTGACATCGTTTTTTCAGTGACGAGAACGTAAAGTTGTGACTGTCAACCATTGCAATGAAAAAACGTGCAGAACCTTCCCATTTCCGCTCTCTGAACAGGACACTCTGGTTGGCTGTTTTCAGGAGGCGGGGCAGGTGGGATGGGGGCGGGGCCTTTATCAATGACATCACTGCCGGCGGCTGATGGACTTGAACATTTCTGTCTGTCTCCTTTTAAACTCATCTCATTGTCCTCAGATGACAGCTGGAGGCTGATGAGGGTTTCGGCTGTTGACCGTCTTTTATCAAGCTAAACGGCCGTGACGGCAGAGTTTTGTTAAACTGCGAATAAAGGAAGAGTGTGTGTGTCTGTGTGTGTGTGTGTGTGTGTGTGTTCACTTGACTCGTCTTTACTGCGATGCTGAAAATATTCATGACGCCATTTTGCTGTCCAATGAAAATATTTTCCAACAAGTTTCTCAAAAACCTAAAGACAGGATCAGAGAAGTTAAGTTTTCAACCTTTAAAGATTAAAAAATAAAGTTTTCAAAATAAACCACAGTTGGCAAAAACATAAATTAATGAGAAAGTGCTGTAACGTCAGTAAAACCATCAAAAATACATTGAGTAAGAGGATTTTAAAAAGTAATATAATCATCTGAAACATGTCTTTTTCACCAAAACAGAAACAGAAAACCAAAAACACATTTTCACAGAAACTTTCATTGTGAAATTACTACATCAAAGTGTTTTCGAGAAATGTCTCCAAGTGAAATGTAATTGATTAAAGTGCCTGAAATAAAGAATGAAAAGAAAATGGGTCATTTTCATCATCGTGTGAAAAGACTCAGGGAAACAGAATCACTGAAACTTAGAAAACTGCTCATAAATCTTTGTATCATCGCCGAGACTCAAACCTGCAGCGTCACCACAAGTTTGAAATGATGATTTAAAACTGGTGTTGGTGGATCTGACCCTCCCGTCGGTGCCGTCCCATGATGCATTTTAATGATCCGTGTGTTGGTTCCCACGGCGACGGGCTTCATCAGTCGTCCACCTTTTAGCCGAGCGGCTGTGAGAAGTCTCGTGCGTCGCCTCAACCTTGTTTGCAGTGGGATTACCAGACTTTGGTTTGTGTGTGTGTGTTGGGGGGGGGGAGTGTAAAGGTAGCCATGGGGAGGACCCCCTGTAGGCCAGGAATGCCGATCAGGTCAGGGGAGGAGAGCCGGGGGAGGCCGGGAGGGGGGACACTCGGGGATGGGGCAGGTGCCTTTGTGAGTCCTGTCAGCCATCAAAGAATCAGGCAGCGCTGAAAAGGTTAGCAGAGGAGAATAATCCCCCCCCTCAACCAAAACCAACCCCCCCACAGCTGCTAATATCCTCCCAGATAGAGAGGCTGAGAGTCTCCTCCATTGACTCGCCTTTTGACCACACCTCATGGTCTTCATCTCACTTGTTATGGCGAGCTGTTGTGAGTTTTAAATTAGTGCTGTTGTTAGCATCTGTTAGCATTTGTGTCGTGTTCTTGGATCCATGTTCATGAAGACCATGTGAGTGGGATGAAAGCTCTGGGATGGCTGGTGCATCGCCCTTGAGTTGGGATTGTTTTGACAAAAGTTTGTAACAAAGTCACGTTCAAGCAGAAAATAACCAAAGTACAATGCATGCTGGGAAGTGTGCTAACATGCTAATAGGCTAATGGTCTTTGTAAATGACTTGAATTGAATTTGAGACTGAGCTCATGATGGTGAAAGTCTGATCGAACCATCAGAGTGATCAGTTATTGATCTCTGGATGTAGGACTTTTATTTTGTAATGATGTGTGATTGAGACTTTTATTGTGAAACAGTGACTGATACATGTTAACTGCATTAAATCCCACTTCCTGTGGTTCTTCAGACCCCATCTCTGTCTGGGACTGTCCTGCTGCACCTCCTGTGTTTGGGTGGTGGTGATGGTTGTGGTGGTGGTGGTGGTGGGGGTTTTGGGGTTGGGGGGGTGTACAGGTTGCGTCATGGGACCCGAGGTGTCCCCTTTTGTGCAGCCTGTCAAACGTGGTTAACATGCGGCCATTTATCTCCTGAACCCCCCTGGGTGCACAATGGTCTGGGTGAGCCAGGGCCGACGGCGGGGGGCGGGGGGGGTGAGGACGGGGGAGGTACTGTGGGTTGAAGCAGGGGCTTTAGTTGTCCCCCCCTTCCCTCCTCTCTTTCTCCCACTCTCTCTTTCTCTCCCTCCATCTTGTTGTCTCTGACCCCGCCTCCCCCCTCCTCCCCCCCCGGCCCTCCCCTCTTGGCTGCACACAGCCCCTCTGTCATTGTTGGTTTCATTATTTCCCCCCCAGGCCGCTCCTCGCTCTGGTTCAGGCGTTATCTGACAAGGTGCTTCAGAATGTCGCCCGCCGCTGCCAGACACATTGGACCTTGTGAATGTGTCGGAGCTGAGCGCGCCCAGGAGCGCCGCCGCCACCACCGCCAAAACAATGAGGTGGATTGTTGGTTCCCACCCCCCCACACACTCCCCCCACTCCCACCCTCACCCCTCCACTGCTCCATCCTCCACCACTAACAGTTGTACCTGACAATAAAGCTGCAGTTTCACTCACAGCTGAGTCTGACCTGAGATCAGCTCCTGATACCAGACAGTGTCTCACACAGCTGCAACAGTTAGAAAACATCAGTTAATACGTCTTTATTGACAAACATTCAGAACTTCACAGACTCATTCGAGTCGGTGCCGATCGCTGATGTTTGACACCAAACTGATTCAAAACTCTGACAGAAAAAGTTGATTTCAGACATAAGCAAAGCTGCATCATCTCTGAGCTGAGTCAAACATGGCCGCCTGAGATAAAAATGAAGTTTGAACTCAGATGACTGATAGCTCTGATTTACTCCAGGAGACAAAATATGATGAGTTCTGGATTTTATAACTAAAAACAAATCTAATTGAAACTAAAACTCTAGACACGTTTCCTGCAGACTCAGCCTGACATATTATGTAGTTTAGTTTGGAAACTAAACTACTTGTAGTTCTAGTTTAGTTTCCAAACTAGAACTAGAACTGAAAAATTAAAATTCTAGCCGTAGAATCAGAATTCTAGAATTGAGATGAAGCTCAGAGTTCTAGAATCAGGACAACACTGTAGCACTGTGATTCTAGAACTGGACTCTGGAGTTCTAGAACTCTGACAGTCGGAACTCCAGAACCAACTGGACTTTGTAGAATGCCTGTTTGGTTTACATGGAAGCAGCAGATGTAAAATGTTTCCGTCTGATGAAATGCTGCAGCCGTACAAACAGGCTTTGATGAAACGATGAGACGATCACAGTTCACGTGATGGTGATAGTAAAAGAGGAGAATGCAGATTAACTGTGTAAAGACGCAGCAGCGGCAGATGAAGAATCCCGGCTGAAATAAACACTTCCAATCGTCTCTAAATCTGCAGCGTGATGTGCTCACTGTTTGTTTCTGACATTACCATTTTGAATAGTATTTGATTGTGTAGGCTAAGACAGCGAGCGCAGGCACAGAGGCTTGTACTCGGCGGTTTGCAGTGGTTCTAATGTGGCAGATAAAACCCCCAGCTTTGATATCGCCTGCTCCAATAAGCCCCTTCAGCCTGCCAGCACCTGCCAACGGGGAGGTATGCATTCATCTCCCCCCTAACAGGATTATACTGCTCTGTAATTGATTCATTTGCAGTGAGGGGAGGTGACAGTGCTTTGGAAATGAGAGTTTAGGTAACAGGCGCCCCAGAATTCAGCCGACTCCATGTGTCAATTTTATTACATCAGTCCAGATGAACTTGAAAGGCCGGCTTTGTGTGCGCTCATTGGCTGTTTGTGCCTCGCTCAAAGGGACCAGATTCAATAGAGGTCATTGATGTGTGTGTGGTTCTTTCTTTTCTTTTCTTCTGTCGCCGGTCACTGTGTGTTTATACTGCACTTTATGAGTCTGTATCAGTGTTGTGATGAGTGTGTGTGTGATCAGTTTTCAGTCAGTGGGAGCCATTGACGTGACACAGATGAAGCCCGTTAGCGTCTGGATCACTTCACACGGCTGCCGCCATGATGATGATGATGATGATGTGACAGGAAAACAGGCGTAAACGGGTCAATCGATACCTCGCTCTGATAATGCCCGAATCCGGTCAGTCAGTGTCAGACGTGGAGGTTAAAGGGAAACGCCATGAAAAAAACAACCAAAAACAGATTTATGTGTTTTGGACAGTTGGAGGACAGGTGGAGCTGAAAACATGTCCGACTGTGAAATCAGAAAACATGTTAGCAAACACTGCTAATTTAGCAAATACTGTGTTGAGTGATTAGAGGATTTTGTTCACGTTAACACCTGCAAACTGAAATAACATCATCATGCTAATAAATTATAATAATGGTATTCTGAGTGGTGGCCTCCACGCTAACACCTCAGTGAACGTCATGTAGTGATAGTATATTAGCTCCATGCTAACAGTAAAGAGTTGTGTCGTTGTTGCAGTACTGATCTGGTGTCAGTTTATTCTAAGTCTGACAGACCTGGAATTATTTGGAGGAAGGATGGATCCCCCTGCTTCCAGTCTTTGTGCTAAGCTAGGCTAACAGTTTCCCCCTGCTTCCAGTCTTTGTGCTAAGCTAGGCTAACAGTTTCCTTCTGTTTCCGGTCTTTGTGCTAAGCTAGGCTAACAGTTTCCCCCTGCTTCCAGTCTTTGTGCTAAGCTAGGCTAACAGTTTCCCCCTGCTTCCAGTCTTTGTGCTAAGCTAGGCTAACAGTTTCCTTCTGTTTCCGGTCTTTGTGCTAGGCTAGGCTAACAGTTTCCCCCTGCTTGCAGTCTTTGTGCTAAGCTAGGCTTAACACTCATGAAACTGGTCTCAGTCTTTGTGCAGTAGTTGGAGAAGTACTCTTACTATGTACTCAAGTAAAAGTAACAAACCAGCTCTGTAAAAAGAGTGAGAGTCCTGTATTCAAAATCTTGTATGAGAACAAAAGTATTATTGAAAAAAGTACTCCCCGGGCAGAGTAGCCCCTGAAAGAGAGTACCCGCAGAGTAACTGGTAACTCCAGCTGTCAGTACTATTCTGAGGTACTTGTACTTTATTTGAGTAAATGTACTTAGTTACATTCCCCCACTGGACCTGCGGTATCTGTGAAAGAGTCCAGCGAGGTGTACTGAGTGTTATAGTGGGAGTCTGTCCAGTTCTTGTGTAAACCAGTTCACCTGAAACTAATGGTCCCACCAGGCCTGACCCCCCCCGGCCCTCCTCCAGACTTCTAATGAGCCTGGGAAAAGAAAGCCCCCCCTCTGGGGCAGAACTAGGTGACCCAGTGGACACAGCCTGCCCCGGGGTGTCAGTGGCGGCGGTGGTGGTGGTGGTGGGGGGGGGTCTTGACGTCGTCTCAGGAGCCTCCTTTGTTCTGGACGTCTGGTGCGTTGGCTAAACTGAAACGCGAGGACAGTGATTTATGGTGGCGCTGAAAAGATCTGCAGCTGAATGAAGAGTTGAAATAAAAACAGCAGAGATGTTTATTTCATCACAGAGTGAAGATGAAGGAGTAAAGACGCCGATAAGATGGCTTCCTGTCCCCGTTTTCTGTCTCGCCTCGTAGTGGGCCTGACGCACCACAATCCTCTTTGGTCCCCGAAATCTGGGTTAAATGCAAATTGATCCAAGCGATACCAGACAATAATTACCATCCGACTTATGTATACGTGCAGCAGACCAGAAGAGAATTCAATAAGACCTGGATATATCTGCTCTGCAGCCCCTGCCCAAGTCAATCAGACCCTGATGGTGTTTTAACCCTAAACCGTACGTCAGTCTTTAAATAAATCTGCTTCATCCGACTGTCAGAGGAAAAGATTTTATCTCTGTTCGGTAACTGTGTTTTCTCTGATGGATTTTCAGACTTTATTTCTGTTATAACTTTAATTATTAACCACCGTGAACCTGAGGGACAGTTCCTCCTCGACTCAGGCTGTTAAAACCAGACAAAGACGTACATTATGTAAATGTTACGTAATTTCTATATTTATTAGAGATTAATATGAGAATTGTTGCAGATGCTGCAGTGGGAGCATTACAGCTCTTTTTATTAACTGTCAGTTTGAGTCTTGGAGATTTTATGTAATGGACGTCAAGGGCCGAAGCTAGAACTGAGGACACAGAGGTCACGTTCCAGAAAAGATAATAGATAGATAGATAGATAATAAATATGATATAAATGAAGAATAAAGGGATTTGGATTCAGAATGAAGGCTGGAAATACAAAGAAATTTAAGTTGGTTGGTTCCTCTTAGAGAATCTGACCTTAATGTCTAAAGGTGTGGTTGGTGTAGACTTTTATTTTGACACCGTCTTTTGGACAATTAGTACATTTAATGCTGTATAATCATTTTCTGAAGCACTTCTTCTTTCTCTGGCAAGAGGCTATAAATGTTGATGACTATAAATGTCTTTGTACTTCCTGTCGACAGAATCAGACTTGAATGTTTAGGCCGCACACGGATCGATTAATCTGATGATTATTTCCTCCAATAATCAACTAAACGTTTGGCTGATGAGAGAATGTTGAAAACAGACGCTTCTTCAAACATCTAAGACCTGCAAATATTCAGTAAAGACAGAAAACATTTGAGAATCTGGAACTGTCCGTTAATTTTCTGTCAATCAACCAGTCAGTTTACTCAGTAGACTGCAGTGTATCTGCCTTTATTCTGACATCCAGACGTCTGTTTTCAGTTTTTTTTGGTGGTGAAACCGTCAGAGCTTGTTTGCTGTTATTTTATTTCCTGATAAACTCTCTGGTCGTTTGCACTAATTCTTCTTCTCCTGTCTTTTTGTGCTGGTGCTGCTGTTGGTCTTCGCCTCGGCCTGAAAACGACTGGTGAACGTGTGAAACGCAGGTAAGGAACAGAGGCAGATAAAAACAGTCACACATTCACAGTTTCCTCTTTTCTCTGTCGACACTGGGCTGAAGTGTCCTTGAGACTCGAGTTCCCTTTGCTGCTGTAATCTGCTGATGCTTGGTTTCACGGGGTTTTGTTGACCTTGTCACCACACTGTTGCTTCTTCTTCTTCCATTTCTGAGAACACACACTTTAAAAAAACACACACACCTTCCCGTTATGCCCTCACACTCTTTTTATTTCCTTTTCTTCTTGTCACACTTCCCACTTCTCTAACGTCGCCTCCTCTTACCTTCTTCACTCTTTGGATCCCTGTGCTGCTGCTGCTCGTTGTTGTTGGTCAAAAACTTTGTGCCAGCCAAAGTGTCCACTTTTCAGGAAGTAGGAGAAACAGTTTCCTTCTTAGAGTGCATTGTTTTGAGTTTATCTGAGTGTTTCGAAAGGCTTTCATCAAGCAGAGCTCTGTTGAAATGTTGCTGGCTGCAGGAGACTGAATGAAACACAGTGAAAAGAGTTTGAGTCGTCTTTGATGCTTTTCTGCACAGGATGATAAACTGAACGTCTTTCTTTACTGTTGGTTGGACGAAACAAGACGTTTACAGACGTCAGGTTGGACTGTCTGTCGGACAGTTTAACAAGCATTTGTTTTCTGATCTAGACAAAAGATGAATAATAGTCATCAGATTTTCTGATTGTGAAGATAAACATTAAAGGTCCTTTTTGGTAGAGTTATTGGTTTGTTGTTCGGCTGTTAGACGCTTCCCATTGGTCCAAACGGTTTCTATCACGTTTCTTTATCTGAGAAGGTTTTCCTGTCTTTTCTCTCATTCTCTGGTTTCACTTTATTTCAGCTCGCTGTAAATAGATTTGTGACTTGCTTCAGTTTAATCAGAGACCTCAGATCAGACCTCAGATCAGTCTGTGGGTCTGTTTTCCCTGGTCCCTGGTCACACAATGACATTCATACAATAGTGTGTATCAACACTTTGTGTTTGTCTGTTTCCTGTTTAAACGTGACAATGTCCCCGAGCACAAAGCAGCTCCATAAAGACCCGGGTTTCCCCACTTTGGTGTGGGAGACCTGGTCCTGAACAGAGTCCTGACCTCAACCCAACACGGCCCAGACCTCTTCACCGACACCAGGGTTTGACCTCCCTGGGTTCAGAGCAATGACCGTACGTTAAGATGGATGACGACATAACAGGCTGAAGGTGTTAGATCGTCTGATGTGAGAGCTGAAGGACTGAACGATCTGTGGCTGTTTAGAATAAACTCCCAGAGGAGACGCCAGGCTTCATTAAAGTTTCCTCCATGTTGACTCATCAGGCCGAATAACGAGGCTGAAGCAGGAGCCGAGTCAGTTTTTTTGTTTCTGTGGTTTTACTGTGAGCGCTCCCTCAGGTGGAGCAGACGTTATTAGACTGATTAAATATTCATTCCCCCTTCAAACATCATCACAGTATTGTTTTCATGCCTTTCTGTTTTTGCTCCACTTCACTGTTTTTTCATAAACGGTCCATTTGCAGAGAAAACTGATTTCCTCCGTGATAAAGCAGCAGAGTTCAGTCAGACTGTGTTCTGACACAAACCTCAGTGTGTTACTGGATTCTGTTATTATCACCACAAAAATATCTGTTTTTAAATGAACTGAAGGAGCTGAACAGCACTGACTAAATAAACTGCACTGTAAAATGATTTGTTCTTATAGAAGGATTACAGCCGTAGGAAATATACATAAATACATTTATTAAAGATTCATGTCAGTGGCTGAAGTCTAAAACAGGTTGTAGCAGGTCTGTTTGGCGGCTGGTGATTGTCGTGTTGTTTGATTGTTGCTGTGTTGCTGACTGATTGTAATGTTCTCAGCAAACCAGTTGTTTTCCAGCTGTTTTCAGTTTGTTTCAGAGAGAGACGGTGACAGACAGAGTGTTGTAAAAATCACGCTGATTCCAAACAGATTTTTATTGTTATTATTTAGAAGATCTTATTCTCATTGAACAAAAGAAGCCCCACCACAGAAACCACCTGTGATCCAGATAATAAACCATCCCAGTACAGATATCTGTCCTCTGTGAGTGAACCTGAGGTGGAGACGGATCAGGAGGCTGAGAAATGTAAATGAGAAGCAGCCAACTCACTGTCGTATGTGATGAACAGAAGAGGCTCCAGAACAGATCCCTGTGGAACGCCACAACAAACCTTTACATTTACATTCAGAAGCTGTTTGCAGCTGAAATGAACTGAACCTCCGCTTGTCTCTGTGTTTTAAAAACACAGTGTTGGTTTGTTTTCAGTCAGGAGCTGGTTTCTAGACTTCAGTTCTGGAGGTTTACTGATGATTTTTCCTTCAGTCTGATCGATGACTGTAGCAGCAGCCGTACGAGACGTTTGTTTAAAAGAGAGAAATGGTTTAAATCGGTACCTACCTGACTCCCCCGTCCTCCCCCGTCCTCCCCCGTCATGTTTGGATGTTTGTGGTGTTTTCAGAGGTCAGATTGTGTGTCAACGACCTCTCACAGCCTCTTCATGTTGTTAACGCCGACAAAACCCTCCTCTTCCTCCTCCTCCTCCTTCTTCTCCTTCTTCTTCTTCTTCTTGTGATTTAGCGTGGCTTCACTCTCTCTTCTCACACTCAGGACTTAAAGGACAGAGTCTTGAGAAAATTGCAGTCTGATGATGTTCGACAAATGAGTCCGCTTTGCTTTAAACGCTTTAATTGGTGGAGAGGCTGCTGGATAAAGGGGCTTTTATTTTGAAGAGCAGTGAGAGTGTGGTTGGAGAGGATTAAAAATGTCCCCCTCGCTCTGACTGCAGCGGGACGGGGTTTGGGTTTCAAAGTGTTTACCCCCCCTCCCTCCCACACTGGTCTGAATGGCAGTGGGGGAATGTGAGATGTAATCTGCTCGTAATAGAACGATTTATTGGTCTATTTACCTCCAACACACACTGTATTATCTTACACTGTAAATAATCCACAGCTGAAACTATTAGTCCACCTCGGCTGGGTGGAGCAGATCCTCTTTACCTGTCCGGTAACCATGGTAACCAGTACTGATCCACAAGAGTCCACTAAAGTTTTCAGGCAATAACATTATGATAGGATTCATACAGAAACAGAGCTTTTTATTAACCAGAAATGTGACTATATATCACTACCAGACTCCACTGGAGATTTTACCGAGCTGAATCTGGAAGGAGTTGCTTGTGTGTTTGTGTTACCGTGTGGTACTTTTACTCCAGTAAAGTATCTGATTACTTCCTCCACCACTGAAAGTCACACAGTAACACAAACACACTAACAGATGGAGGCAGTGGTATTCCAGCAGCTCCTGTGTTCTGCTCTGTAAAATCACTGTTTTTGTCAATGGAGTCTGGTAGCGATGGTCAGGTTCACAGTTCTTGATGAATCCTGCACAGATTCCAAAGGTCAGTCATTTACACCCAAACACATGGAAAATAAGGAAAATCTGGTTTTTATTCCGTCGCCTGACAGAGTCGGTTTCCATGGTAACGGACAGTAAAGACGACGGCCGAAGTTGTGTTGAGTGTCGAGCGTTTCCTGACCTGAGATCAGAGAGGATTCATCAGGTCAGTGTGGATCTAAAGACAGGACGTTCACCCCCTGTCTCCTAAATGTGTCTGATCGATAACAGAATCAGTAGGCTGATTGATAAAGAGTTTGTGAGGTCGTCATGACGACAGGCTGATATTTGATCAGACCACACACACACACACTCAGAGAGGCAGCCTCATAGTTCACTGACCCGTGGTTACATTCCTACCAGGTTTCTACAGGGAGGGGCTCCTGTGTGTGTCTGTTACAGTGTGTGTGTGTGTGTCTGTCTGTTACAGTGTGTGCGTGTGTGTCTGTCTGTTACAGTGTGTGTGTGTGTGTCGGGGGTGTGTGTGTGTGTGTGTCGGGGTGTGAAGTCTAAAGCAGGAGCGATGGCAGCATGAGTCAGGAATGAACGACGGCGACGAGGAGCTTCTATTTTCAGTCCATCTGTGAGACATCTGCTTCTGATCAGACTGCTGCTGAGACACACACTCCAACACACCACAACACACACACACACTGTAACA
>BRZM01000631.1:29466-40016 GCA_033238685.1 Lates japonicus
GGCCATGTATTGCTGGTGTCGAGTTTCCTGACCCAGACTGTGAGGATTCATCAGGCCAGATTCTAAAGACAGGACGTTCACCCCCTGTCTCCTAAATGTGTCTGATCGATAACAGAATCAGTAGGCTGATTGATAAAGAGTTTGTGAGGTCGTCACATTTGATCAGATCACACACAAAAACACACACCAGAGAGGCAGCCTCATAGTTCACTGACCCGTGGTTACATTCCTACCAGGTTTCTACAGGGAGGGGCTCCTGTGTGTGTCTACAGAGTGTCTGTGTGTGTCGTCTGTTACAGTGTGTGCGTGTGTTGTCTAGCGGGAGTGTGTGTGTGTGTGTCGGGGTGTGAAGTCTAAAGCAGGAGCGATGGCAGAATGAGTCAGGAATGAACGACGGCGACGAGGAGCTTCTATTTCCAGTCCATCTGTGAGACATCTGCTTCTGATCAGACTGCTCCTGAGACACACACTCCAACACACAACAACACACACGCACAACTGCAACAGACACACACAACAGCCACTGTTCAGCCTGTAGGTTCAGCGAGACGAGTTATGCCACTGTGGTGGTCACCAGGTTCTCACTCTGCTGTTTAGGTAACGGCTGGACCTGTCCAGAGTCCTGAATCGCCGTGAGATGGTAGCATGTCCTGTAACACTTGTCTTTGGCTGTTTTGTTTCATCGAGGATCTAACTGGCGACGTCAAACATGGACGTTTGTTGTTGTTGTTGATCAGATCTGCTCCTGAAGAACACCTGAGCTGTTAGAGTTTAACACAAACTCTTCAGAACCTCCAACTTCAGGAGGCGTTCAGGTTCAGACTTCTGACTACAGAGAGTCCGACTTCCAATTAGCCAAAATATCTGCACTCTACTGAATTCCTCGGAGTCCTCAACAGTCTTCTCGTCTTTTTATCCTCGTCGTCTTCTCCAACGCTGTCACTCGAGTTTTCTTTAACATTTTCTGTCGTCATTGATTCAACACAGTGTTAGTCTCATCGTTATTGGCTTTTTGTGTTGTCTGTCAGAACATGGATGGAATGGAAAAGTTATATCGGAATAATCAGCGTTTTATTGTCCAGCCTTACCTCTGTGTTTTCACTGACTTAGTTGTGGATTTGTGGAGGTGTATTGGACGATGTGAGTCAGTGTATTTAAATTTGACCACAGGTTTTCAAACTGTGAGGTTGTAGAGGTGGTGGGTGGAGCCCAGGTGTGTTCAGGTGACTTAAAGGATCAGGTAGTTGAGGTACAATCCTCCAGTGCAGTATCCGGAGTTACTGTAAGTACAGTGGTGCAGTAAATGCACCGCAGCGTGGAGAAGACGAAGCACGCGGTCAGGAGGCGTCGCGTCGTCGTCGTTATCTCCGTGACGACGGTCGTAAACCGTGGCGTGGAGGATCTGAGGCCGTCATCAAAGAGGCCTGAGTGTGTCTCAGCAGGTCGGTCATAAGGAAGACATTACAACGCTGATTAATAAAATCAAAGAGCAGAGGAAGGACAGTCACAGCTGGAGATCAGATGAAGCTGCTGTGGAGAACTCAGTTAGAGCGTTCACTGAGGGAGGGGGGGTCGGGGGGGTCCAGTTTATCCACTGTAACTGTGAAGGTCTTCACAGCTGAACGAACCTCACCTGAGCACTGATCCAGACCTGATCACCGAGTGGTTACATGAGATCTGAAATCAGTTTTTTTTTAAAGTTTCAGACAGAAAACAAAAGAACAACAATTCTTTCACTTTAAATGTGTTTTTTAATTCAGTAAGTTTCAGGTCTTTTTTCAGCGTTTTCCACGTCACAGTCGCAGAAAACTCAAAGTGTTGTTCATCACTTTGATGATCAGCTGCTTCCTGATTTCAATCATCACGACTGCTTCCAAAGATTATTCTCATTATCAATTCATCTGATTATTTTCTAGATAAATCAATTTTCTAGAAATCAATCGATCTTAAATCAATACATTTTTTTCCTCCATAAAATGTAGATTAAACAAAATGTCTTGAAACCCAGAAACATTCAGTTTATTGTCGTGTGACAGGAAGAAGAAAATCAAAGATTAAAAACCTGCTGATTAGTGAATCAAAAATTCAGAATCAGGAAATATTTTGTTAATCCTTCACATGTACAATAAAATAATTAAAAGATCAGGGTTTAGATGAGCCTGTGTTGTTGTTCAGTTTTAACTTTTAATCAGGAGAAATGATCGATCACATGTCGTCTGCTTTCATTGGTTGAAGATTAATTCTGTATTGGTTTTGAGAAAATAAGAGTCTGGAGTTTAGTTAAATGACTTGAAATGAAGGTTTAATTCTTTGGTTACGCTTTATATCAGCATGTATTCACCATTAACTGGTTGCTCATTATCATGTATATTGACTCTTTATCAGCCATTATAAAGCACTTATAAATAAAAATAAATAAATCAAGTCTCTGTAACTCAGAATAAATTCATATTGGCCTGTGTAGGTTTTTATCTTTGTGCAGTTGTGTTTTTGTGACGTTGTACTGCTACTCTATGATCAGTTGTATTTGTTTGACATCGTACACAGAAAATCAGTGACATTTTACACAGCAAAAAACTCTGTCAGGTGAAAACTGTACATTATGTAGTGAAGTTTATACGACGCATTTGTTCTTTTATTCATGTCTGAGGTGCACCATTAATGAAAAATACATTTCTACTTGTTCTTTTGTATTTATCAAAGGTTCTTGTGTTACTACAAATTCAGATCATAATTCATGTACAACAGCTTCCTTATTATCAATGAGCAGTAATTAGGAGGGTACTGAGGGAAAACTCTCAGTTAATGTGCTAGTAGCTGTAGATGTATAACGACTGATAAAGAGCCAATATTCATGCTAATAAGCAGCTAGTTAATGTTGAATACGTGTTATTCTTTATCTGTGATGAGAGTGTGTTAAAGTGAGTCTGCTGAGTGTTAACATGTTCAGAGGGCTGTGTTCCTCTCTGGGTTCAGACGGCAGCCTCAGAGCAGAGGGCATTATGGGGCTTCGTATTGTTCGCGGTCCTCGCTGCCGACTGTGCACCAACAAAAGGACCAGCGTTTATGACCGAGGCCTGCTGGGCTGAAGGAAGCCTCCTCCCCCTCCTCCCCCTCCTCACCCTCCTCCCCCTCCCTCCTGTGCAGGGTTTAGTCAGACAGAAGACAGAAGTGGTTGTTTTTAGTTTTGATCAGGTAATAAAGTGGTGTGGTTGTGTAATGTGATTTTTCAGGAAGTTGCAGCGTCTCCTCCTCCTCCTCCTCCTCTCTGCTGCTGTTTGGTCGTCATGTGAACGCCCTGAAAACAGACGAACCGTACAAACACTTTGTGTCAGGAAAACACTCGAAATAGAGTTAAAACATTAAACCACATGGTGTTTCAGACCAACACTCACATCCTTTATTCTGTCTGATCGGGAAAACGTTTCAACAACAAACTGATCAATCTGCTGTTTCATTTAAAAGATTTCTGAATTAAAAAAGTCCAGAAATCTTCATTAAATATTTCTAGTTAAAGTTTTAAATCAAACACCAAAGTCTGCAGCCGTTTTATTTACTGACAAACTGTGCTAGTATTTATAAATACACAGTTTAAAGCCGACAACTCTGATCTGTAATAAAAACTCCTCTGAAAATCTTCATTTTCACACAATTTAAAAACACGTTCTTTGTGACAAACTAAAGGAGAATTGAAACCATAATAACATATTTTATTTTTCTAAAAAGGATCAACAGATCGTTTGTTGTGATTCCAAAACCTGTTGATACATTCAGAAACTCAGGTCCCAGTGAGAAGCGTAATAAAACACTAAAAACACTGTAAAATTAACAAAAGTCTAAGATAACATCATACAACTAATTTAAAGAAAATTCAATTTAAGAAATGCCCTGAATTTAAAAATGTTTTGCTCATTGTTTTCAATTTTTAATGATTTTTGTTTGATTGTGTAAAATGTAAAATGTTGAACTTGTGACCTGAAACTATTTAAAGATGTGAAAAGTTGTGGAGAAGAGTCAAGAAACTCCTGATTTTAGTTTCTAACTGACTCTGAATGACCTGTTTCAGTTCAACTCACTCTCACTACAGGTCGTTAAATAATCATTAAATATAATCCAGTGATTCGTCTGCACGGAGGACGACTTTCATCTCGTGTATCTCAACTGGAAACTGAGGTTTTTAATGAGGCTTCAGTTTATTAATGAAAGTTTGTTTTTGTGGCTGATGCGTAGAATCAAAGTGTATATATATGTGTGTGTGTGTGTACTCACACACACATTGGTAATAAGTGATAATAAACTCAGAGATAAGAAAGTAAAAGTAAAAAGACAAGTACTGTGATAGGAACATAAAGTGTAACATAAATAAATCACAGCTTTTCTTAATGTTTGTTCACAGATACAGTGATCGTAATAATAATAGAATGATTTTAATGGAGAAATATCAAGCACCAGAGTCTTCCACAGAGAAAACACTGGTTTAAAGATGGTTCAGACTAAAACTCTGTGGTTCAGCTTCAGTGTAAATAAACAGGTTGTGTCTGAACTGTTCCTGGATCAAACCAGACCAGGATCTTTCTCTGAACCTGAACCAGAGAACTGGTTCATAAAGCTGGAGTCGGTACAGAAGGACACAACAGATACTTCCTGTTCCTGTAGGTGAAATATTTCTTATCCTGTTTGAGGAGCTGGAGTTTAGTTTTGATGATGATGATGATGATGATGATGATGATGATGAAGGTGTGCTGTAGCCGGCAGGTGTCTGGTCCTGATCGGATCCTTGTTGAGCCTGTTTCAGTCTCTAATGCATCACATCCATATTTGATGTTAAACGTGCGTCTGCTTAAAAACCACAAATGGATCATTTACCCACGAGCTGCACTCAGAGCCTTTAGCTTCAACCACCACCACCTTTTACTCTCCACGTGGTGGTGAGGAGGAGGAGGACGATGGGCGACATGTTTTACTGGAACACTGAGAGACAAACAGAGTTAAAGGATCAGACCTGTAACATTTAATAACAGAAAGATAAAATGATAAAAACAGTGGATAAAAACGTCCGAGGCCAAGGTGACATCTGCAGAGAAAGACTCAAACAATTGAAGAGAATATTTGACGGAGGTGATATAGGTGGTATAAAAACAGATCTTTACTCCTTAAATTCAGCTTTGCATATGATCAGTCCTGACATTTGTCAAGACAGAGACGACTGGAGAAATAAAAATCAAACACTGAGACAGTCTGTCACAGTTCAGCATGTAAAAACTAAGTCTTTGGCTTCCTGATAAAACGTCCGAGGTCAAAGTGACGTCTTCAGAAAACCTGGAAACAAGACGATTTAATCAATAAATGAAATAGTTGCTGATTGATTTCCTGTCAATGAACCGGTTGATGAATCGCCTGATGTGTTTTAAACCGTTTCAGTTTGTCATGATCTGATTTCTCCTGTGATTTAAAGTGAATCAGTCCTCAGGTCTCTGACACCGTCCTGTCCTCAGGTGGTTTCGTCCTCTCTGAGGTCTTTCTGGTTCAGGACGTGGACCACAGGTCTGACTGGACCCAGCAGAGTGGGGAGGGGGGTTTACTGGGAGCTGCTTCAGATTTAAAGTGATTGGTGTTTTTTCTCTGAAGCCGACGGCAGGAAGTGGAGACACCTCTCAGCTCGGAGGTACAATGGAGACCACATCGCGGTAACACTGGGCTCATTGTACCGACATCCTCCTCCCACCTCTCCACCTCCCCCCCCCCTCCTCTGACTCCCCCTCTGACTCCCCCCTCAGCTCTTATTGTCAGCGGGGAGATGCTGCTCTGTTCAGGACAGCAGCAGCATCACAATCAGACCTCAGAGGCTCTGAGAACCAGATCCAGCTCAGACCACTTGGATCTGACGACGGGTTCTTGACAAACAGACGGAGCTGAAAGTTTGAGTCGGTGTTGACGTGTTGTGATTGTGATCGGAGGCGTTAGCTGGCTCCTGATTGGACGATGTTGTTGTTGTTGTTGTGATGATACCTTTGTTCAGCCAACCAGAGTCGGCTGCTGGCGCCACCTGAAGATTTCAGGAAGTTCTGTTTGGTTTGATTAAAGTTTGTAGAGAACAGAGGAAGTGAGATGTCGTCAGTCACACAACTGAAATGTTGCCGTAAATTCAAATCAAGGAAGTGACAATCGCATCATGTGATCACGATTGTCGCAAAATATCCTCCAGCTGTTTTGACTAAACAATCAACGTTTTACTTTATTGTGTTAATTTTTGCCGCCGACGTCTCCTGCTTCCTCAGCTGCCATTTTCACTGGTTTGAAAACACATTTGTAGCCCCTCCCCTTTAGCTACGGAGCCAAAATGGCGGCCGCTGAGGTCACCATCCTGGTTCCTAAAGGTCGGAACGGACTGAACATAAAAGTCAGTGAAGAAAAACTGAAACACAGATGTAAGAACGGAGCTGAATCGTCCTCAGGTGTTTTCAGGTGTAGGTCAGGTGACCTCTCAGCTGTGCTGTGATTGGCCGGCAGCCTCTCGGTGAGTCACAGCAGCAGCAAAGAGGCAGCGAGGTGACGATTCATCAGTCATTTATTTGATTTCAGGGCCCTGCGGCCGCTCGTCCACTTGACTGGAAAGTTCGGCCGCGGGGCCCGAACGCCTGTCAGTTCTCGTCACCTCAGACCGCCTCACCGCCGTCAAACGGTGGGAAAATGGGAGCGGGGGGGGGGGGGGGGAATCCCCCCCCCCGGGGGGGCTGGGGTAGGAAGGGGTGGTTGTTCCCAGGTCACATGGTGGATGAACACATCTGTCAGTCCAAAGGTGTGACCGCGAGCGCTGAGCCGCTCCAACGACACCTCACTTCCTGTTTGTCCTTCACCCCCGATGAGCAGGACTCCCCCCCCCCGCCCTGCAGAGCTGACTCACAGACAGACTGCTGGTTATTAACCCTGCTGTAGTTTGGACAGAGTGCATGCTGGGATACGTGCTGTTCCTCTAAAACACCTTCAGTAAAAGACCAAAGATGAGTTCGCTCCTGCTCCGTGTTTACAGGTGCTGTCTATAAGACTCAGGCTGCTGTCATGGCGATGGCAGCGGTTGCCACGGTAACCTCAGATTTATGTTTTTAGGTGTTGCTAGGTGGTTTCTATATGAACACAGTGACTCACGGTGATTCAGGCTGACTACAACACTGAAGTTTTTAGTCGAGTTTAGATTTTTCTCAGTGTTTCCCAACTCTTCAGATTACAGCCTGAAAACCATGAGGCAAACTCAAGGGCCTCTTACTCAGCTTTCATGGATTTATAATGTTACTCTGTACCACAGTGTAAATATACTGCGTTACCCACAAACTCACTTTCTGTCATATTATCCAAAGTAATTCAGCAGTGTCACAGTATTTTCAGTGTCTATTTAAATGTCTTTGTTTGGTGAAAACAGTTTCCTCATTCACATGTTTTTACTGTCAGGAAAGAAAAAAAGGCGGCAAACTGTGTGGACTTCCCGTGAATCGAGTGAAAATGTGTGAGAGGAGAAACTGATGACAGCGGTAGTTTTCTTCTTCTTCTTGTGTCCGGCTGCAGGTTTTTGGTGGACGGAGATCTTGTGAGTCAACGTTAAAGTGGCTCTGTCAGCAGTTTCACTACTGCAAACTGTTCCAGGAACAGATCCACGGCACCTCCGATGAAGCAATACCTGACTCCCACTGACTGTCTGTTCATCAGAAACACTTTACCTTTTCACATTCGTTTGGTTCTCGGTTTTCTGTACCAATCATGATCAGCAGCTGAAGGGATCAAGGTTACGTCCACATTTATACGTTGTAATTGTAAAACTCATCGTTGTTGCTATGGTTACACCTGGCATCCGTGCTATTCCAGAGTTTTCTGAGATGTTCAGAAACTCTGTTGGACCCGTTTTAGTGTTTCAGTCAGGACGGACAGAGACGACGGGCACCCACATTCACTTCCTGATCAGTCAGGACGTATCCTTCATCTGATTGGCCACGCTCCAATCACATGACCCGTTTCAGCTTCAACTACCAACATGGAGAATGAATTTCCTTAATGAAGCTAAGATTTAGTTTTTCTTTGCATTTTCCAAACAGTAGAAAGAAAATCAGCAGGTGCTGTTACGTTGTGTAGTTTTATGTCGTGTCTCGTTGTGTTTGCGATCTCTTATTTAATGTTTCTCCTCAGCCAATCAGAGACTGCGGCTGAGTCCCGGCTGAGTGCCGGCTGCCAGACCTGTCTCAGAGTTGTAGGACGGTCGGGCCGAGCGTGGCTGAGTGTTGGTGTGGAGACAGTCCAGCTCTCAGCTGTCTCTGAGCTGAAGGTCAGAGCTCACCAACAGGATCAGGTTTCACTTGATCTGGACCGACGATCCTGATCCATCGGTGCAGGAGGCAGACAGAAACATTTCAGACCTGCCGTCGTCGTCGTCGTCGTCTGCTGCTGCTGCCAGTCAGAGCAGAAGTAAAGAGTCTGATGAGTGTTAAAGCAGCGGGAAGTTAAAACACCTGCAGTCATTAATTATTTGGAGGAGAAAGTTTTTCTAACGCTGCTTCTCGCAGGAAGAAGGTATTCATCGGAGGGATTTAATAACTCTCCTCTTCCTCCTCTTCTCCTTTTGTAAAGATTTCTCTTCCACCTGGGAAGATGAATAATTCAGACATTTTGGATATTCGCCCCCTCCTCCCCTCTCTCCTCCCCCCTCCAGAGAGGCTGGTGGGCTGTAAACCCTCAAACTGCCTCATCACTGCCAACACCAGTGTGAACGTCTGTATCCATTATTCACAGTGGAATCTGACTTTCTCTTAAGGCAACCTACATTGCCTTAAGGAGGGGAGGGGAGGGGGGGGGTGTTGAGGCTACACCCCCCCCCTCCTCCTCACCCAGCCTCCTCCACCCTGGCAGCCACAGAGGCTGATGATTAATTGAAGGCTTACACAGAAAGATGAAGTTTGATGGGCTTCAAAATGCATGTAGAACAAGATCCCGACTTCAAACCAGAAGTTTTATTTTTTAATTTTTCCACCTTCTGCAGCTCGATTTACTTATTCATGTACGACTTGTTCTGTGTGTTCAGACGGCAGCGCACACTCAAACACACCCGGCCCGATCTGCTGCTGCAGCTTCACGGTTGACTGACTGTGTTTTGCAACAAAAAGACAAGAAAAGAAAAAGAGTTGTTCACACCTCTGACCTTCTTCTTCTTCTTCTTTGGTTGAGACACACATTCTCACCTCCCACACACTCAGCGACAGAGAGTGTGTGTTGTTGGTGGGTATCAGCGTCAGGTCTTATCAGAGCGCAGCAGCAGTGTTTTCTCCAGTTTGTCTGTAATCAGACGACACACCGAGGCCGAGGTGAGACGGGGTGGGGCCTCAACCGACGCTGATAAGGTTAACGTTAAGAGTCTCAGGTCTACACCTTCACACCACCTCCACATCCACACGGTTCCTACTGTGAAAATATCCCTGATTCACACAGTGTCAGAGGACACACACTCAGGGTGTCGGGGCTGAAAATAAATCAGAGAGTATCAACAACATGTTATTCCTCGTCTCGGTTTATTCTGTGGTTTATATCTCTCTGGTAAAAGGTGGAGAACTGATGCAAGGTGTTGTAAACCTGAGCACAAGATTTCCTGTGTAATTTCATGTTGAACACGTCCTTAAAGAGACAAACATGATCATCAGTGGCTCTGAAGTTACTGTATATGTTCAGTGAGTTGGTCTGTAAACTGTCCAGAATTCCTCTGAGGTTAATGTACACGTGTTGTAAAACGAGGTGAAATGTGAATGGAGTCTGGCACTGTGAGGTTATCTGCTGTTCCTGTTCTCTGATGCCTTGTACCGGGGGGGGTGGGGTGTGAGGGTTTTTATTTCTTTTTAACGCTCTGTTTTTAACCGACCTGCAGAGCTCAAGGTGTTAAAACCTGATTAAAGTCCTGCAGAGTTTTTGGTGTGACTCGACTCATTCAAAGAGGAACTCTGCTGCTCGGCCTTCCTCTGCTGTCAAACCTTTACTGATAACAACACACACACTCTCACTGTTTGTACATTTTCTATGATAAACACTCTGTGCTGAAACAAAGAGGCTGAACGTCTGCACCAGCTCAGATATCTGTGTCTGTCTCACCTGACCCTGGGTCAGCTTTGTCTCAGCATGTTCAGATTAAAGGTGTGTTCAGATATTGAGTTAAAATGTGTGAGATGTGTGTGTGTTTATCATTCAGACAGTGGTGCTACATTTAAATTGTTTGTATACTTGCGGATGGTTTTGCTATGTTCAGACATTTTCTACTTTTAACGTTCAAACAGTTGCCTCAGATTTGATGGTTTCTGTACGTTCCCACAATTCATGTTTTTCCAGACAGTTTCAGTTCAAAAAGGTTCTGTTGTGACAGTTTGTGTACGTTCAGACGTTTTCTTCTTTACGTTCAGACGGTTTCTTCTTTACGTTCAGATGGTTTCTTTACGTTCAGACAGTTTCTTTACGTTCAGACGTTTTCTTCTTTACGTTCAGTTTCTTTACGTTCAGACAGTTTCTTTACGTTCAGACAGTTTCTT
>BRZM01000632.1:0-27203 GCA_033238685.1 Lates japonicus
TGCCCCTACAGTAAAACATGGGGGTGGATCAGTGATGATCTGGGGTTGTTTCAGTATGGGTGGAACAGGGCAAATGCAATTGTGTGAAGGGCGAATGAACCAGGTCATGTACAGGGCTACTCTTGAAAACAGTCTTCTTCCATCAGCTGGAAAACTCTTTCCTGCCTCGAATGACTGGATTTTCCAACAAGACAATGCCCCTTGCCACACGGCAAGGTCAGTTAAAGCCTGGATGGAGAACCAGAACATTCAAACCATGCCTTGGCCTGCTCAATCACCAGATCTAAATCTTAAATTAAACTCTTATGAGCTATTTTTGTTGTTATCATTATATTTGTCCAAACAAATGTACCTTTAGTGGTACCAGGCATTAAAATGAACAAGAAATTGAAGAAAACAAGGGTGGTCTAATAATTTTTTCCATGACTGTATATATACACACACACATATATATATATATGGAAGAGTTTTTTTGAGGTACTGATGGACATAATACTACTAATGCTGGTGACAAGTAAATAGTGGAATTAACAAAAATATAAATGATGAAAACAGTGGACTCACTTGCGATCCTCTCCTCCAGCAATAACAATACATTCAGAATAACCTCTGGGTTTGAAGGCGGCGAGCAGTGCCTCACCCTGCAGCTGACCATCCCCCAGCACTGACTGACAGTACTCTCTGATCACCTCCCTCATCAGTGGCTCCCCCATGGCCTGATTGGATACCATGCAACACACACAAGTTAGCTACTGAGTTTTTACCTCAAAAATAGCATACAAAATGTCAAACTTTGTGAAACTCTCTGTCTGGACATTCACATCATTACACGGGTTCTGTTGTTACACTATTGGTAATACTACACAGCATTAAATCTGGAGAACACTTTACAGTTTCTCTACCTGTTCTCTCAGGTAGCTCACGTCCAGGCCCTGCAGCCATACAGCAGACATCACTTCCTTCATGTGTACCTACAAATACAGATGGAGTAAGACCCATATTGTGGTTTGATGGAACAATCAAAGAATTACTTCACCTTTTTAGCCACATAAGAGCACGCTATGAACACAACACTGATATACCATCACCTTATTAAGTCAAGTTAGTGAACAAGTTGGGCAAAAGTTGACCATTTACACACTGCGCAGACACAGATACATTTGTGTTCATTTGGAGTCGTGTTTCTCCACTTAGCAAATGTACATGTAATATTTAGTCTGCTTTCAGCTGTTCTCCAAGTTCCTGGTGATGCTAGAAACACGGCTGATGAGAGCGGTGACAGTGAAACAAACATGAAAAATGAGAACACTGAAACCAAAACTGAGGGAAACTGCAAAGTTGGAAATAATTCTCTGTGGGTTCAACATTGTGAACGTTACCTTTCATATTGTACAGTCAATCTGTTGTCGGTATAAAAATACTGATTAGCTTCAGCTTCAACAATACAATGAGTGAAGGAAGTCATTTTCAAAATTACAAAAATATTTGTTTTTATATTTGTATTTTTGTTTTAACTTAGACAAGAACTGTTATTTCCGAATATTAACCTGTTGTGATGTGCTTTGACTGTACTGATGAAGGATATTACACAGAGATAAAACAGGAGATGAATAGGAAGCTAACAGAGAAGAATAAGAATACACAGTTTAGAAAAAATATTTAAATGATGCTGATAATTGTTCTTTCAGTTTTTTGTTTTGTTCATGTGTGTTGTGTCTACTTACTTTTGTTTATATGTTTTCATTAAACAAAATTTGATACGCAAACCTGTTTTGAGAGCTCAAAAAAACAATCTAGAGTTTAATTCAGTCAGTAAAATTGATATTATGTTTCTACTCAGCTGTTGACAGTGACAGTTGTCTACATTTGTCAGAACGTCTCTTATCTCATCTCCTCACTGAACCTGAGGTGAGCGGTACCCACCCTGCGATCCTCTGGGTCATGAGCGAACCATCGCACCACAGCCTCCAGCACATGCTTTTCATTTCCCACATTCAGTTTTTCCATGGCGAGCACCTCACAGAGCCGGTCTGGGGTCAGCTCCCTGAACTCCTCGGTCAGAGCCACGTCACGAAAATGTGTCTGCAGGAACTCAGTGGCAACATAATGGACGTGGTAAAGGCAGTAGTGCAGAGAGAAGAGCCGGATGCCGATGCAGTTCTCTGCAGTGATGCAGCTCTCTAGGAACTGACAGCACAAGGACTTGAGGTCGGTCATGAGGAGCAGGTCAGATGCCTGCACCATGTCCTGGATGGTCTCTTCACTCAAAGTGATCTGAGTGTGTAGGGGCCATATGCGCGTGCATCATCAACAGTAGCCGCGCACACACACACGCACACACACACACAAACACAGATAGTGAGACAAGGAGGAAGGTGGGGCAATACAGGCCAAACAGATATCTATGACACATTAATATGGGCAGGAAATAACTTGTGCTTACCACACCTAAAACCTAAGCATGCTGCTTTTTGCCTCCACACTCACTTCACCACTGAAGATGTAGTCCAGGATATGTTTCATGATGGCCATGGAGACCCCTTGCAGCTCAATTCTGTATGTGGACCCATCTTCCTTTGGAGGATTGTAGTTCAGCTTGGTCCTAACAGGCAATAATTGTCACAACTGAATAAGACAGAACACTAAAATAAAAACTTGAAACCTGCAGCTCTCTTAACAGTCTCTGCAGTACCATGACCATTGTTAAAATGGACACACCCATGTAACATCACATTGAAACATCAGCCAAAAATAAAGATCATATCTGAGCTGTGACTGACTCTGTGCTGAAACACCAGGGCAGATATGCACTGACCTGATGTATGGGCTAGCAGCAGCCAGGATGTTTTTCTGGACAGGAAGCTCCTCTCCGTCAACCACCAGCAGTGCATCGTGGAAACTTTGTTCTTGCCAGAAGGTGCGAAGAACCATGAGCAGTTTCTGAGAATGCTGTGGGTCTGAAACCTTCGAACCAGGTTCACTCGGTCGAGAGTCGGGCATGTCTCGGCTTGTGACAGCCCAAACACTGCTGTCCCCTCCTGTTTACACAGAACGTCAAGCAGAACTTCATTTACAAAATCTCTCATTTATGTTATACAGCTCACTGTCAAACTTAGGTTCATAATAAAACACAATTTAGGACTTAAAACAAATTAACAGAAGACATTCTTCAATTCTGCTTTCACAAAAGACAATACACAATGATTATAACTTTTAAAATAGGCTTTAACAATCAGTTTGTGGGCTACTCGTTTAGCTAGCTAGTCCTCCATGACGACGGTAGACATTAGAGTGGCTTGGGAGTGGACAGATAGCTGTTTAGGGTTAGGGTAAGACTGGGATCAGGTTAAGAATCATAAGACACCACTGGGTAGGGTTAGGGCTAAGGTTAGGTTATGGGGAAACACATTTCTACGGGAAAATAGACTTCACTTCCCTCAAAATCTGGTCCCGAGTCTGGAAATATAACGCCAGCCGCACCACACCTGTGTTAACAAAATGTCACTGAAACAATATGCTGCCTAGTGAATCACTTCAATTACGAATACTGTGGAAACACTTGAAAATTCACAAGACAAATCGGTCATCTTAAACTAAATCTGGTTTGTTGCGTAAAGGCTAGGCTAGTAGCAAAACAGCCCATACGTCGATAAACAACAAATCTAATGACAAACACTGTATTATGTCGCCAGCAGAGGTTAACTACGACTCAGCGTTGGAAGAGGTAGCTAACGTTAGTCTAATTTGTTTGGCCAAATTACTGGCTAATTGGGAAAGCTACTAAGACATGAATGCAGGCGAGAGCCCTGCACTGTGTGTTTACAATGATTCAAAGTTGTTATGTCACGTTTTTTCTTTTTGACAATTCGAGTTTCCTTCAGTAAGTGTCTTACCTTAAAACTACGGAATGCGCTTTTCTATTTTACGGGCACAGGCTGTACCAGCAACTTTCACTCAGGGTGAGAGCGTTGCAAGTGCACGACGTTAAGACATGTAAGTGCTGCGTTTACTGCCAGAGGAAATGTAGAAAATACTAGAATCTCGTATTGACGTGTTTATGTCTATGGTTTATGTGAACTACTCACCCAAATAAAGATAACCGATAAACAAAAATGTTCCCATAAGATTACAATTTAGCGATAAAAGATTTCATAATAACCAAGACAACCGATTACTGGACTAACTCTGAACAAGTTTCACGCCTTTGATCATCACCAACATTCATATTCAACTGGAACCTGAACGCAGCATCGGTTAGGCGGAAAGCTAGGTGGGTATACGACGTTCAAATACTTTACGAAGCTTTTGTATCAACACAACTGTGGATTAAATTACTTGTGAAACAGACTTAGGCTAAGTTATCTGAACTACTTTGTGTGTGTGTGTTCTCCACGTCTTCATTGCGTATATTTCGAAAGGCATATATGAAGTGAGAGTTAAAACGAAGCGGAACGAGACCATAAACAAAGCTAATGAGACCTACCTCCAAACAGTACTTCCGGTGTAACTAACATCCTCTTGACCATCTAGTGTAATGTTGGTGTATTTTTTAGTAATATAGATGATCTCAATAAAAGTAGTATGCTATGCTGAATTAGTTAATTCTATTTTCACAGTATATATCATTTTCACACTGATCTATGCAGTAGTAGCAACATAGACTTACATTCGTGCTTTTAATATGAAGGCATAGTCGTCTTCATCCTGTCCATTGTTGTCTCTCCGTAACTTGAAATAACTGTCGCCGCCATAATTTCGGAAAAACGTAAACACTGATATGATTTGTGCAGGATTATTCCAAGGTAAGAGCGCTGATTACTTGTGTAGAGAAGGTTATAATTATGCTATGCTAGCTACGAAGGAAAAACTGTAAGGTGTAAAAGTATCCGCAGTGGAGATGTAGGTAATGTGACAGCATTCTCGCGCATACATGATAACTTCTTCAAACGATTTAATCAAACTAAAAGTATAATGACTCACAGGTGATATGTGTTTCGTTTCTAGCTCCCACTGTGATGTTGTGACGGTGGAACCACTGACCAAAATGTTTTCATGACGGAACATAACTGAAGACACACAGTTTGAAACTACAGACATCTTAAACGAAAGGAAGTAGTAATAGAAGAAACGTCAGAAATGCCTCGACCTGCTCGGAGCAGACTTTGTCCATGGATAGAGACTCTGATCCTGAGCTATGGCAGTGAGGAGGGGGGTAGCAGCAGCACCAGCAGCGGGCGGCTGAAGGCTCATGTCATCGGGGTGGGTCAGATGTCTCAGTCCCAAGCTCAGGGCTCTGAGGGCCCCTCAGGACTCCTGTTCCTTTCCGACGGGGTGCTGCAGATCCCTGCCCTCCTCACCGCATCGGCCTGGGAGCATCTTCAGGAGCAGGAGGACCGCGAGTGCTTCACCAGCCTGGTCAACACGACGGTGTGTATTCAGGACTACCGGCTGCACTTTCACATGGCCCCCGAACAGAACAAATGCAGGTTCTTTTTATCAGTTGGAGAACTGGCTACGACTGCAGCTGGTCCAGTTAAAGACAGCACCCCTTGCTGCACGACCCTGCCCTCAATCAGACTGAAGATCTGTAAGATGTGGAGGACCCTGCTGGGTCAGGAGGAACAGGACTCTCAGAGGAGCCAGTGTGGGTTTGATCTATCAGAGCTGCTGGGGGAGTGGCAGCATGACTGTGTGCAGACTGTGCTGGAGGATGTTCGGGAGAGCCTGATGGTGGCGCGCAGCTACCCTCTGAGCCCACAGTCCTCCACCTCTAACTACACATCACTGCTGACCTGCCCAGGAGGATTCACTGTTACAAGCTGGGATGTGAACAGGATCAGATATAAGGGAGTGAAATGTTTCAGTGTCCCCATAAAGTATCTTCTCCTCCCAGAGGAAGATACTCAGCAGCTGCAAACACCACCTGATGTTAGAAGTAGGACACAGAGTGGGCTCTATGCTGCTTCTGAGGACAGACAGAGAGATTGTCCGCCAGTTTGCAAACCTTCAGAGACCACACAGCCTTCTGTTGATACTGCAGACTGGCAGATAGCCACACCAGCAGCTGCAGAGAGAGGTTGTGACACTGATGAGAACTCCCCTCTTCCTGTAGAGTACTATGTGCTACACGAAGACATGACGGCACAGACGATAGATGGTGACATCAAACTTTTATCCAACCCTTGGGACATTTTTCCTCCCCCATGTGACACCTCCTCATCCTCCAGTGCATCTCCAGAAGTAACACCAACAAACACTCTGGACAAACCTATGGCTGCTGAATTTAAGTCTGATCATGCTGCGATCTTAACCAGTACACAACTTCCTGACCACAGCCTGAAGGAATCCCAGCAGGCATCAGAGCACAGCAAAGGAGAACTCAGCTTCTTCCCACCGTATCAGAAACCAAGACACTCAACTAGCCCTCCTGTCTCTGCTGCTTCCTCAACTTCAACCTCTGTGACTCCACCAGAACCCTTTTCCAGACGGTCAAACCTGTTACCAACCACAGACAAACGCCGCAACCACACAACACAACAAAATCTTTTAGCTTTTGACAAAAACAGCATGATTTTGGAGAAGGACATGGAGCAGGCTATTGAGACAACATATAGAAAGGCAAAGAGAAAAAGAAGCAAGCCCACACCAGAAGTACTCACCACCTTTGGGGAGGAGCATGAGGAAGAAGCTCAGATAAGTCTGAATCCGCCATCTTGGCTCTTTGACACACAGGCAGGCTCTAGGGCTGAAGAGGGCAGTAGTCACAAAAAGCATCAAACTACAGGAACCATCATGAGACAAACTCACACTGTTCACAGCAATGGCAGGCCATTCTCTTACTCTTACAGAGTGTTGAGGCAGAATCTGCAGGATTTCAGTCAATTCAAAGTCGTTGAATCTTTGCTGCAATGGGCGTTGAAGTATCTTGTTGTTCCAAAGCAGACAGATAATCCACATAACGTGTACCTCTGACTTTATTGTAGGTTCAAGGTGTTGAAAGACACTTAAGTTGGTCAGTTATTGTTTCAGTTATGGTTTTCAGCTTGTTGAGAATTTCAGTCTCCTGTGTTGACTCATGTTAATGTTCCAGAGCAGCGCTGTATAGTTGACTCTGTTTTGTATGGTATATTAGTGAAAAATCTGTCGTTTGTTGAAATAAATAAATCTTAAATAAAATCTTTTCACTCTAAAAAGTTTTCAGTTTGTCCAGCATACATAAAAACACAAGTTCTTTCACTGTCTTAACTAAACTAGAATATTAAAAGAAACTTAACATTTAGAAATATATGTTGAAAGTTTGATCATGATGTGTTGTAATGTTAATGAGCTGTTCGCTGGAGACATCATGGCCTTCTAAAGTTCATGTTGGGAACCAGCTGCTTATAACTCCAACATATTTGTCTCTATGATGTCACTGAGGTCACCATCTGGTCACTAACTTTTTCTGTTTGGTTCTCAGCAGTTTGTGTTCAGTGTGTTTATCAGAGATCTCTGTAGGGGGAGTGAACCAGAACCAGAAAGTTACAGGCTGCAAAACCAGTACAATGAGCTGCAAGACAAGACAAAACAATCCACAGAGCTGGAGAGAGCTACAGAGTTATCAGAGATACTAATTATCAGTCGGTTCACTACAAACACTTTCACATTAAACACAGTAATTTGATCCATTGTTAACAAAGAGAATTGAGCAGTGCAGCCTTAAAGTTAATATAAAAAGTTAAAGGGACTGAAGTGGGTCCTGACTATCGTCATGGTTACTGTGTTGTCATTATTATCAGAGGAAACAACTGTGATTTGTTGACTATTCAAAGCTTTCCTCAGAGTTTTAACTGGCATACAGTTTACACAGAGGAGTGTGTTAATGTGTTTAGTGAACACTCAGCAGGACATTCATTCAACTCATTATTTCAAGTCAGCAGTCTTTATTTCAGAAGAAGTCAGGATAAATAGATCTGAGATGGGTCTTATATGATTATGTAAATACTAAAGTCACATAATAATGCAGTGTGACCTGTGAGAGTAAAGTAGTTTTGTATTTGTCCAGAAGAGGTCACCAAACACCACACATGGATTAGCTTCGATTAGAAATCAGGTGACGTTCACAGGTTCAGTGCAGAGTTAAAGCGTACCCAAACTGGACGCCAGGTCAGACTCAACATTTTTCACATCCATAAGTTATTCCCACCATCTGAAAATACCTGTGGATGGAGAGGTTATCATTAGCTGTTAAATGATAAGAGTGCACAGAAATGAGTGTGTCTGTGTGTGTTTCTGAGAGTGACACAGGGTCTCTGAATGAGTGTCAGACATTTTGTCAGTCTACTGTTTGTTTTATAGAAGAGGTTTAGTGATTCTTGAAGCCCCTCTCTGCTCAGAAATGTGTTTTCTTGCTGTTACTTTAGTTGCATGTTTGAGTTTCATTGTGCAGACTGATGTATGTGCAGAGTTTGACTCTATAAGATATACTCATCTCGTGCAATGGAGAGGTTTCTCTATGCTCTGCCTAAATCTTACTTTAAGATTTTCGTCTAAAGCTTGAGACATCACAGTTAGTTTGGAAGCAACATACACAAAAGTGTGATTTGGAAACTGGAAACCTCCTTCACGCATATGCTGAAAATGAACTTCAAAGTGAAGTAGGAGACATCTTGTGTCCAGCTGTTAAACTTTGGAAATTAAAACTATTTGCATTTTGATAGATTGTGGAATTTTGTAGAAGGGAAAATGAGTTGATGTCATTTTAAGAATTTTAATTGAGCTTGTTTTAAAAACCATAAATTCTTATTAAAAACAGATCATTTTTATGTCTTGTAACATGAGGGGATCTTTAACATAACCACAGCACTGAGTGAATATACTGGAGATCAGAAAGTTACAGCTCTGTTTTTTTTTTTTGTTTTTTTTTTGTCAGCAGTTTTTATTGATAGTCAGTGAGTCTGGATCTGTTAAATCTTATGGTAAACCACAAAGATTGTCAACATTTGATTTCTCATTCTGATGACGTACATTTTGTTAGTTGTGTGGTGTCAGATGATATCAGATCTGAGCCATTTGTACATAATGGAGTTTTATAAACTCAGTTATGAGTTCATGTGTCCCATTAACAGTGGGATGAGGGCTTAATAGGCCCCTTAAAAGCTGTCCACACCATAGGCTTATATGTCCAGTGCACCAGCTGATAGACTCTCGCATTAATATAAATTCTAAAATATGTCTTCTGCAGTATGGATGGAAAGAATTTTCCAGTGGCCGCTCTTTGAAAAACTCAAAGCCTTCTCGCTGTGGCCTGTCTTGCATGTTAGTGTAGTTTTGTTTGCGAATGAATCACCATCTACTGAGAGAGACAGAGAAAAGAACGACTTCTGAGTTTATCCACTGAAAGCTCCAAACCCCTAATGTAAGCAGGAGCCAGCTGTGTGCACTTGTAAAGTTGTTATAATCCTCCTTTGACCCATAAACAGGAAAATACATAATATAAAGCATCATACTCACATCTACAAATAATACACTGTCCGTGTTGTCCTTGTAAGGCAGAACAGTCCTGATAGTCTGTCTGCAGCTTCTCCCTGGACAATTAAAACACCATATTTCACTTTGTGCAGCTCCGATACAAACACAACCAACACAACATGCAGCTGTATCCAATGAACACAGAGACCATCAGAGAACACAGTTTCTCTCTGACTCACACATTTTAGTTTTTTTTGTTTGTGTGTGTATTTCTAATATTATAATACAAAGCAGAAAATTAAAGCGAGAAAAGCCTTGTTCTTAGTTTGTCCCACCCAAGGTGGAAAACATTAAAGCCAATTTTATTTGCTATAGTGTACCGTCCTCCTGGTCCATACTCTGATTTCTTATCTGAATTTTCAGAGTTCCTGTCGAGTTTGGTACTTAAAACAGATAAAGTTATTATCGTAGGTGACTTCAATAGTCATGTTGATGTCAACAATGACAGCCTTAGCTCTGCTTTTTCCTCATTACTAGACTGTATTGGCTTCTCTCAATGTGTTAATAAACCCACTCACTGTTTCAGTCACACAGTCACTTAGCTTATGGTATTGACATTGAACATGTAACAGTCTTCCCACAGAATCCTGTTCAATCAGACCACTTTTTAATCACTTTCGAATTCATATTGCTGGATTATGTATTATCAGCAAAAAACATCCTGACTAGAAATATTTCCGATAATACAGTAGCTAAATTCAAGGAAATGATTCCCACTAACTTAAGTCCAGTGCCTCATCTTAATTTAACAGAAGCTACTCCCTCCCAGCTTGATCATCTTGTAGACAGTGTTGCAGACTCACTATGTACAACTCTAGACTCCATTGCCCCCCTAAAAATGAAAACAATAAAGCAAAAGAGGCTTGCTCCATGGTTCAACTCCCAAACCCATACACTGACACAAACAGCACGTAGGCTCGAAAGAATGTGGCGTTCCACCAAACTGGAAGAATCCCACTTAGCCTGGCAGGATAGTGTCAAAAGATATAAAAAGGCCCTCTGTAATGCAAGAGGCACCTATTACTCATCATTAATATAGGATAATAAGAACAACCCCAGGTTTCTTTTCAGCACTGTAGCCAGGCTGACAGAGAGTCACAGCTCTATAGATCCACGCATCCCTATAACCCTCAGCAGCAATGATTTTATGAACTTTTTTAATTATAAAATTTCTACCATTAGAGATCAAATTAATCACATCCTGCCTTCAACCAGCACTGATTTATGTCACAACACAGGATCCATAGACTCAACTGCAAAACCTAACCTTGACTCTTTTTCTCCCATCGACCTCCCCCAGCTCACATCAATTATTTCGGCATCTAAACCTTCAACTTGTCTCCTAGACCCCATCCCAACTAGGCTGTTTAAGGAAGCTCTGCCCTTAATTTGCAGTCCTGTATTAAATATGTTAAATCTGTCCTTGGTAACAGGTTATGTGCCACAGTCGTATAAAATAGCTGTAATCAAACCTCTTCTAAAAAAGCCCACTCTAGATCCAGACATATTAGCCAATTACAGACCTATATCTAACCTCCCCTTTCTTTCCAAAATCCTAGAGGTTTAGAGGATAATAGTTTATTTGAGGTTTTTCAGTCAGGATTTAGGTTGTATCACAGCACAGAGACAGCACTTGTAAAAGTTATGAACGACCTCCTAATCGCATCAGACAATGGACTTGTTTCTGTACTTGTCTTGTTAGATCTCAGTGCTGCTTTTGATACAATGGACCATCACATCCTTTTACAGAGACTGGAGCATTTTATTGGTATTAAAGGAACTGCACTAAACTGGTTTAAGTCCTGTCTATCTGATAGGCTTCAGTTTGTACATGTTAACAACAATTCCTCCATGTACACAAAAGTTAGACATGGAGTTCCACAAGGGTCAGTGCTTGGACCAATCCTCTTCACTTTGTATATGCTTCCCTTGGGCAATATTATCAGCAAACACTCCATAAATTTCCATTGTTATGCAGATGATACACAGCTTTGAATGTCAGTGAAGCCTAACGAATCCAATCAGCTAGCCAAACTCCGGGCTTGTCTTAGGGACATTAAAACTTGGATGACAAGCAATTTTTTACTACTGAACTCAGATAAAACTGAAGTCATTATAATTGGTCCTGAACACATCAGAAATAAATTTTCTAATGATGTAGTCCCATTAGACGGCATTGCCCTGGCCTCCAGCTCCACTGTAAAGAATCTTGGAGTTGTCTTTGATCAGGATATGTCCTTTAACTCACATATAAAACAAACTTCTAGGACTGCCTTCTTTCACCTGCGTAATATCACCAAAATTAGACATTCTCTGTCTCAAAAGGATGCAGAAAAACTAGCCCATGCATTTGTTACTTCTAGGCTGGACTACTGTAATTCATTATTATCAGGCTGCCCCAACAAGTCTCTAAAGACTCTGCAGCTGATCCAAAATGCTGCAGCACGATTACTGACAGGAACTAGAAAAAGAGACCATATTTCTCCTGTGTTAGCCTCTCTACATTGGCTCCCAGTCAAATCCAGAATAGAATTCAAAATCCTCCTCCTCACTTACAAAGCCCTTAACGGTCAGGCTCCATCTTACCTTAAAGATCTCATAGTCCCCTACAATCCCACTAGGACTCTGCGCTCCCAGAATGCTGGTTTACTGGTGGTTCCCAGAGTTTCCAAGAGTAGAATGGGAGGCAGAGCCTTCTGTTATCAGGCTCCTCTACTATTGAACCTTCTCCCAGTTTGGGTCCGGGAGGCAGACACCCTCTGTACCTTTAAGAGTAGGCTTAAAACTTTCCTTTTTGATAAAGCTTATAGTTAGGGTTGGCTCAGGCTTGAATCATTCCTTAGTTATGCTGCTATAGGCCTAGACTGCCGGGAGATCTCCCATGATGCACTGAGCTTCTCTCTCTCTCTCTCTCTCTCTTTCTCCACAGTATGGATACATATCCCATAAATACATGTTACTAACTCAATATCTTCCCTTTCCCGTAGTATTGTGCTCTTCTGTCTCTCTCCTCTCTTTCTGCAGGTATTTCTGCCTCTGGAGCTGTAGAGTCTGATCTGTGATGACAAGTCTCCTGCTGCTCCTACAACTCCACTCAACACCTTTACCATTACTTATACTGCTATTAGTTATAGTGCTATGTTAGCAGTTAATACTTTAATTATCACTACTATCATTACTACTACTGTATTATTGGCATCACCTTACATCTTATATGGAACCCATGCTATGCCATGTTCTTCTCCTTTATTTGGAGTACCTTTCCTAAAATATGTTGATTCTCCCTGCAAATAAGACATCAGTTTAATCCATTCATGGTTCATAATGATGGAAAGAGAAATTTTTCACATTGAGAAGCAGGGACTGACTAATATTTGACATTTTTGCTGAATTAATTAAACAGTTATCAAAATTATTTATTAATGTTGTGATGGACTCATTGTATCAGCTCTAGGACCAACCTCAACAGTTTAACTGAATCCAGACTGATGTAACAGTGTCAATATGACCTTCACGAAGCTGATGTCCAGTGTCTGTTGTCACTGTAGAGGCGTGAGTTTGTGCTTGCAGTAAAGTGCTCCAGTTACTGAGGTGAGTTAAGATGAGTTGTTATAAAGACTTTACACAGGTGGTATTTATTATAGAGATGTTGTGATCAGTTACATTTGTTTGTTATTTTCTCAAAACCCTCACTTCTAATTATTTACAACAATGCCAGAATAATCCAATCCTGTCAATCTTTGCCTCGCTTTGTTTCACAACCAGAAGGTAGCCCTTACCCATAACAAGCCAATCACAAAACAAAGATCTCTTCACATTTTTAACAGATGAAATGATGAAGACAAATAGAGTTTGATGTGTCGCAGCAGCAAAAGAAAGTTGAAGAACAGATCTATCGGTATAAATCAGTGATAATGAAACTTTCCTTAAAATGAATCATGAGGACACGCTGCACTGTAGATAGAGCATTAAAACAAAACTCGCCCTGCATGTAATTGGTTTTACTTTGTATGAAATATTCTGGTTGTTAATGTCTTCAGCACACACCTGTTGCTGATGTGGTGTGTGATGTCCTGCTGTCCTGTTTGTATTCTTTCAATGTGGTGTTTTTATCTCTGACCTGTCTGTTGACACTGAGCTTTAAGCTGACTCAGGTACCACACATTAATGAGGATTCAAACCTGTTGGTGCTCTGGGGCCTTTAGGGTGGAGCTCTCACTGTACATGTGTGGGTTGGGTTCTTTCCATTTTCCTCCCCAGTCCAAGGACATGCAGGTTAACTGGTGACCCTGTGTTGTGTACTGGTGTAAATGTGAGTGTGAATGGATTTCTATCTCTACATGTCAGCTCTGTGATGGACTGGTGATCTGTCCAGGGGGTGCCCCCCCCCAAAAAATAAATAAATAAATAAAAATGTCAGCTTGGCTCCACCACCTTCCATACACACACACACAGTGTGTGTTGCACATGGTCCCTTTACATTAATATAATAAAACAGAAATACTAAGTGAATTGAGACACACATAAAGATGTAGGATGTAATTAATAATTAATATAAACACTGCACAAAAAATTATGCAAACTGTTCAGTAAGTTGTCTGGTGGTATAATTATAGTATTAATGACCTCATTTGTGTATTTTTGCAGCAGATGGGAACAAAAGAGATGGTTGAGTTCTGCAAGACTATTTAACTCAAATTCTTATCACAAGGTCCATTTACTTGGTTGTTTTTTCAGCCACATCTGATGGTTTTAATCAGCAGCCTGAGAATTCCATCCTCTCAGGTCATGTCCTCAGGATCCTCAACTTGAGGATTTTACAGTCAACAATTACTGATCAATTACACATGACAGTTTTTTAAGACTAGTTCTTATTATTTAAATCTTTAAATTGCAAGATATAATTTCTGAAAAAAATAATCAGAAATGTGAAATTTTACACAGGTTTTGATGCATAATCCAAACTTTCTTTAATGATAAGAGAAATAAGAATAAAACAAGGATATTAATGTTTTGATAGTGATTAATATGTGTTTAGGCCAGCTGTAGGCCTGTAGGTGTACAAGTGTTATTGTGATAATGATTATTATTATTTCCTGTTAGTCATCCATCATTGAGATATTTTCTGAAAAAAGCTTTTTTGTGGTGTTTGCTATAGAATCAGTTCCTACACAGAGAGAAACAAACAGTCCCTCTGCGTCCACTTGTGTTGGACTGAGGAAAGAAGAGGACCTGACATTAGTTCAAATTGTTTAAGTTATTTTCCCTTTTATACACTTTGTTTTCATTTGAGCGAACCCACAGCAACTCCCAGAAAGGACTCGGCAATGTTTGCTTGTTCTCTCTGTGTGAGCAACTCTCAGCGTCAGGGGTGGACGTGATATTTCAAACAGCACATCAGTGCGTTTATGTATTGGGTGCCCGGAAATTTTTCCAAATAAACACAGCTTGATTCAACCTGGGTGGGCAGACTTATCAAGCGACTAATTCTATAAACAGATGAGGGAATAACCCGGCACCTCATTGGTTGCTGGGCGGGGGGGGGGGGGGCGCACGAGGGAGTTTCAGCGCAATGAAATTTTAATTAATGTGGGTGGGCTGAGAACACCACAGACTGTTTATGATGGACAATTTATTCCCCAGTGCAAAGTCAACATAACACAGCAAACGTACAGCAATTATTAACATTTTTCTGGGGCCCTCATGAGGCTGGAGAGTCAGTCAGTGGAGGAGTGGCGCTCCGGGAGCAGGCTCAACTTTCCCCGGGACACAATCCTGCTTCCTCGGCGTCATGACTCTCTACCACGGCCGTCTTCCGTCGCTCGGAGTGCCGTCCTCGACTCTGAGTCTCTCCGCCCCCCCGCTGATCTACTTGTACGGACGAGAGAGCGGAGGGGTCGTGCCCGCCGCCTTGAGCTTCTTGCCGGCCCGCCAGGAGTCCCCGCAGAAGCCGCCCTACAGCTACATCGCGCTCATCGCCATGGCCATCAAGAGCGCACCGGAGCAGCGCGCAACTCTAAGCGGCATCTACCAGTTCATCATGGACCGGTTCCCGTTTTATCACGACAACAAGCAGGGCTGGCAGAACTCTATCCGACACAACCTCTCCCTCAATGACTGCTTCATCAAGGTTCCTAGAGAGAAGGGCAGGCCCGGCAAAGGCAGCTACTGGACGCTGGATACCAAGTGTCTGGACATGTTTGAGAACGGCAACTACCGCCGGAGGAAGAGGAAGGCGAAAAGCCAGCAGGAGGTTCTAGACTCCAAAAGCGCTGGACACAAGCGCACCAAGGGCCCGGGGCCTTCCAGAGACCCTCAAATCTCTATGAAACATCAGACTGGCTCAGAGATAACAAAGGTACCGGCGAGGCAGGATGCGGAGAGGATGGAAACACAACCAGACACTAAACCTGTTGTGGTTGAGTTTAACCACGCTGTACAGCCGGAAAATACACCCACACGGAGACTTAAAGTGTTCCCCAACCAAGACACCCTCGCATCCGCTGGGAGGAGGCTTGACGCTCTGCAGCCCGACCCGTGTCCCGCTCCGAGACACACTCCGCTATGGATGGATGGAGCGCGTCTCCTGGGCGCGTCCCTCCGCTGGGAGCCAGAGGAGAGAAGGTCAGCGTTCAGCGGAGGAGAAAGAGAACCGCTCTGCGCCGTTAGCGGCTCAGGAAACACTAACCCGGCTGCACTTGCGCAGGACAGACCGAAAGGAAATGTTCCGAGCAGGGATAAATCGAAAGGTTTTAGCATCGAGAGCATCTTATCAAAAAGTGAAGACGAAATGCGCGGCAGCGTCCTCGGTGTGTCAGCGGAGACATGCGCAGAGCGCCAAAGTTCAGGTTTCGGTTCGTCTGTGGTTGTCGGTGCACGGCCGCATCAGCTGTGCCAAATGGGATTCCCCCTCTGCTCCTACCTGTCACTCACCTGCCCTGACAAAGTACTGCATTTTAAATGAGTTCAACCGTGAATTGTAAGTGTAGTTAGGTTTACATGATAGGTCACTATAAGACAGTTTACTGTTGTTTTTCAGGATCTCTGCCATCTTCATCACCTGCATTCATGTTCAGATAAGGACAGAGAGCAGCGGGAAGAGTTTTAGATTCATCTTTACGCATGCCTAAATGTCAGGATTGTCGTTAAAACTGATGTTCCTTAAAATCTGTGACTGCGCAGTTTAATGCTCAATACAAAACCCCCCAAAAGGATATAATGTTTTTTTTTTTTTACATTCCACTGTGCAAAATAAAGTTTAGTTCAGTAGAAAAATGGCAGCATGATTTATTTAAAATGAGTCAAAACCATAAATAGAAATACAGTTGGAAGACTGTGGATGTGTTGCTATTTGAATGAAATGTCACCTACACATAATCCTTTGTCTGATGAAAAGCTGAGATGTGTATTTGCTTTATGATCAGTGGGGACTGTCAGGCCTGTTCAGTTTATTTATCCAACGTGATTAAATACAGATCAGAGAAATAATCCAGGATGTTTCAACTATCATTCAAATTAACATGACTCCCAAAACTGACTGGACAAAACGTATGGACCATAAGTTCTGGCTCATGATAAATCCTTTGTGAGGGAGGAGGACACTGCAGTCTAAACTCTCATTGACTGAGTTTTATTCTGCCAGTTCTTTAATGAGCAGCTCTGTGGCGTTAACCACTTCTGAGCAGGTCACATGATGATTTATGAAACTAAAAACGAAAACATCACTAAAACTATGTTCTGCTCACTTTTTCTGTTCTTGCAGTTTCCAGTGTCTCGACTTCCTCCAGTAATGACTCAGACAACTGAAACAATAAAATAATTCCATAGCTGTTCACTGATTGATTTTCTCTCTTTGTGTTGGAAAAAAGCCTCTGACAACTCACTGTACTTAAACCTTTATCGTACCACATCTAACAGTACTTCGGTGAAGACAATGATGATGTTGATAAAACTGATAAGTATCACATCTTTGTGTGAATATATCAATTATAAAGTTCTGGTCTTTCCTAAACAGTCAGTTTGATATTAACCAGTTCAACAATAAGAGTGTAATTAATCAAACACATCACCTCCATCATATGTGAGACAGACTACACCAATAACATAATATGAAATCATTTTAATACGTTAATACTAAAAAAAGAAAATCTGAGATCCGGGTCCATTTATGAGCTTTTTATGACCACATCTTACAGTCTTCCTCAGCAGCTTTATGTGCAGTTCTCTGCAGGACTATAAGAGACTTGACTTTTTTCATCAAACTACTGTTCCCGGGATCAAGTGAGCTGTTGCACTCTGAGTCAGTGAAGTTTGAAGAAATCTTTCCCGTCTTCCCCAGTAAAATCCTGCAGACCCTGAAAAGTTTTGAAAAAGAGTGAGAGAGTCTACTTCTTTAATCCTGGTGGACTGAGAGTCCTAAATGAGCTTTTCTGAATTCCAGCAACACCATGACACCTGCATGAAATCAGAGAACACTGCTGACAGCATCATTACAAACAGAGAGCAGCCATGTCTAAATATAGGCCTATAGCTTAGACACATGCCCGTCTGAAAAAGCTGTGTGAGGCCAGTGCTGTGCAAATCAGGAATGTTTGTTGAAATAAATAAACTTCCCCACATTTGAGGAGAGGAACTCACAATCACAAGCATTTCCTGTGTATAGGATTCTTTTGGTCAGACGTGTAAATAAAGCATGATGAAAACCTCAGAGGGGAAAGAGTGATGGAGAGGGTGAGAGAGGAGTGGAAAGAAAAGAAGTATCGGTTTAACTTGACGCATGGCACTTTGTTTCTTTGGCGTTTGGGTGCAACCAACACATGACACATTGTAACTGGTTGTACTGGCTCTCCACCACCTGGTGCTCTCCAAAGATTTCCAAAGTGAATGAATAAATGTCAGTTATCTGATCACTGTGTGTGTTTGAACAGAGAAAGCTGCTGAGAAAAAAAAGGAAATCCTCTCTTTTTTTATTGGTCATCTGAGAAAACAAACTGTGGTTGGAGATCTTTATGAGCATTGGAAACAGTGTGGACTCTGTAGCAGGGACACACAGGTGATGTTGGAGTTTTCCCTCTGCTAACACACCTACATTTTAAACCTGAATTTTAGTCCCTGTGGGGACCAACGCTCGCTCATACATGACAGGTACGCTCTTGTACAGGTGGCTGTATAGTGTATTGAACTTATAATATCAACACATGTATCCTCAACACATGCACAATAAGTACAACACAAGTGCAAATGGAAAGAACGGGTGCAGTGTTGTTTAGTAAATTCTTCTTGCACTTTAAGTTTCAGTTTTTCAGTGCTTCAGGTGAGGCCTTAATGCAGGCAGCACACTAAGATTTGCCAGGTACTTTACCAGATTCAATGACAGCTTTCAGGGTCTTTTCTAAAGCATGAACTTCCCCACCTGACCAGCTCCTCCTCTTTGAGGTCTCTAAAAGACAAGGGGAAAAAAGAATATCATATGCTGGAGACCAGCAATTCAATTACCTATAATTAACTGTGCAGTAATGAGACTTGCTTATTCACATGTAATGTTGGTCAGCAATGTCATAAAAACATACCACAGCACCTATAACCTCTTTTTTTAAACTGCAGATCCTGTTAAAATAATGAATGATAATGATAATGATTAATAATGATTATTATTACCATACAATAAAATGACTGCTGCCTGGTAGTCTATTTCCATTATTACTATGTCCATGTTCAAAACAAATTCAGGTAATTGTAAATTTCCCTTTTTTCAGTCTGAGGATAGCACTTACATATTTTAAATGTATTTAAGCAGATTTTGAAATTCACCTATTCAGTGATTTTACTCATCACATTATATCATATTATTACATAGTGAGACCCTGAGATTTACATGGTTGACAATACAAAATTAAACGGCTCAGCAAAAATCTGTCAACCTCAAGAGGTGAGCAGTCTGTTCATGAACTCTGGCAGAATAGGACTCTTTAAGTGACAGCATTTATAAACATGAAAATAATGCACTGACTTGACTGCTTAAATTATTACCATCTGATGGTGAGTGAAAAAAGGGAGCAACATCAGATGTTTTTAACAGCTTCAGGTAAGATCAGGCCTTTGGAGTCTCAGTGAAAGATAACACCTCTCATTGGTTAATGTAGCCAATGATCAAGACCATTTTATCACCAATAAAGCCAGAACCATAGCACTGTATGGCAATAACGCAATCTTTTTAATAAAGATGAAATTAACTAAGTAAAACTATTAGTAATAGCAATGGATGTAGTGTTTGAAATACCTGTTATATGGTCGGTGGGTCACTGCCTTCTCACATCTTGAAGATCCTGTTAAAATAATGAATGATAATGATAATGATGAATAATTATTATTATTACCATACAAGAAAATGACTGCTGCCTGGTAGTCAATTTCCATTATTACCATGTCCATCATATTTGTGTCATATAGTAACAATGAGTAACAAAAAGATGTTCAAAACATGCAACTATGAACTTCTTTGTAACCATTATTTGTATATTTATTAGTTAAAGTACAAAGACTGGTGGTGTATTTATTGTCACTGAGAATGATAGTCACCCAAAATACATATTTATGAAGTTTCAACACTGACACCATTATCACAAAAGCAAGTTAAACTAATGTGCACATATTCCAGTGCATGTAGTCTAAGAAATACCTGTTTCTGGGTCATCACTTTCAGTCTCAACAGGTCGCTGTCTTTTCTTAGATCTTGAGGATCCTGTATAATACGAAATTATGAGAATATTGATACAAGATACTGACAGCTAACTGATAACACACCTTCACTGTCTGAATGTGAGCCATCTAGATAGACTTCCGTACATTACCTAATCATAACAGTGCACTGCATTACAATTTGTTTCACTGGTGGTACTGAGAGAGAAAACATTTAATTGCTTAGTTTCTAAGTTTGTCTTAACATTGCTAAAATGTGAACTGAGCATGAAAATTCTGCACTGTATTATCATATGTCATATATTATCATATAATTCCACTTTTTTATAAAGACACTTAAGACATCTAGTATCTTTTGTGTGTGAACTACCTGTTTTAAGATGATCACTGCAAGACTCAACAGGTTGCAGCATTTTCTTAGACCTTGAGGATTTTGTTCAAATAAGGAATTATGAGTATATTAATACAAGATAATGTCAGTTAGTAGGCAACATAGCACACTATCAGCCTCTTAATTGATAGTGCAGATAAAGAAAGCACTGTGTACAATGTTTTTCTTAAACTAGCTAAAGAGTGATTAGAAAATTCTGTACTTTGTCCTGGCCACACAGACAGACAGTATCTTTCTCAGCTGTTACAGTAATACTTACCATTTGTGTCTGCAACTTTGAAATAAAAGCATCATATTTTTTTTAGATGTTCAAATGTTTTCAGCCTATGGAAGCTCATTTCCACTGATATAAGAAAAAAACTGCTCACATTAAGTCAAAGAGATAGTAAGTCATAATCATGAGATGATATGTTGAAATTGAGATAATAATTTGGAAAAGTCTGCATGCACTCCAGTGGCGCACCAAGCTGTCCTCACCATGCCAACAATATGTTATAAGATAAGATAATCCTTTATTAGTCCCACAATGGGGAAATTTACATTGTTGCAGCAGCATAAGTGATTGAAAAGATAGAAAAAGACATAAATACGAGTAAAGGCAAGATAAAAACAAGATAAGGCTATAAAAAATATACACAACAGTATAAACATGACAATGTAATAAAAAATATTAACAGAAGAACAATATACCCGGGACTTTATACATAGAGACAGAAAATGAACTAATTACAGATATTGCACATTTGAAAATGGAATTGCACGCAATGAATGACTGTAAATAAGGTAACCATGACACTGACCAGATGTTTCCAGTTGCTGTTCAATGAAGATTGCCACTTCAGCCACATCATTTTTATTCTGTCTACACAAGAGCTGCTTCTCTTTTCAAGGGTGTGTTTGCTCCATATAATCCAGTGTGAATCAGCAAGCAAATTAAGTCTTTCATCTGTTGTAAAGCCCTTTTTAAATCATGGCTTTTTATCTCATAATTGCGATTTATCATCTCATAATTTCAATTTATCATCTCATAATTTCTATTTATTATTATTCTTTTATGTCATAATTATGACTTCTTATCTCATAATTCCATTTTATCATCTCGTAATTTTGACATTATCTCATAATTTCAACATCTCATAATTTCGACATTATCTCATAATTATATTTTTTTAATCTCACAATTTCAACATTATCTCATAATTTCTATTTATTATCTCGTTATTTTGACACTATCTCATAAGTATGATTTTTTTATCTCACAATTTCGACATTATCTCATAATTTCGATTTATTATCTCGTAATTTTGACATTATCTCATAATTTTGACTTATCTCATAATTTGGACTTATTATCTCACAATTCTGACTTTTTATCTCATAATTCTGACTTTTTACCTCATGATTTTGACTTAACACAGGCAGGTTTTTTTCTTATACTGGCGGAAATGGGCTTCCATATCAGCCTGAGGTGCTCTGCTATGGTGAGAAAGCTGCCAGTCAGAGGTAGTTTTAATAGTGCCTGTTGTCTTTCAGTGTTCTGTGTAGAAAAGGTAACAGAAAGGTTTGTGTCATCAGAGTTTTTACCTCCTATCCTCTTGTCCTCCTCTGAAGAAACTCTGGGCCATGTCCTTCTTCAATAGGTCCTCTGTGACGTCCTCTGCTTCACAAATGGACTTTTGGTTACAGGATGGTCAGGTTTTTGTGGGCTGCTTTCATGTACTGCCTCTGATGGAGTATAGTCATCACCAGTGCTTTCAATGCAGGCCTCTGATCCCTCAGATACTTTGGAGAACTATTTTCCGGTAAGCTGAAAATGAAACATACAAGAGGCTTATAGTTAAAAGAAGAAGAGACATGAACCAAGTGTGAAAATCTTGAATTGTCTGTGAGACCCTCTTAGAACCTTGGCAACGAACCCTGTGTGTGTTGGTGTGGTTTTGCAAGAGCTACAAGGTTAATAGAGAGACGTGGTGGTTAATTCCAGTGACTGGTTTATTTACAGTCGGATTCATTTTAAATGAATGTTAACTTGTTATGTTTCAGAATGCATATTTGCAAGTATACTGTCAGTTCTCCTCCAAGCTGTTACATCTGGGTCATCACCAGCATCAGAACCTCAGCTTTCAGGGATGTATGTATCTGCACTGCTGTCAGAATCTAGGCTTATATCTATATATATATATATATATATATATATACATATATATATATATAGATAGATAGATAGAGAGAGAGAGAGAGAGAGAGGGAGAGATAGATATAGATAGACATAGATATAGATATAGATTAGGGATATTAGCGCCGATATTTGGCATTTTGACGCATATCGGCATCGGCCTTTTTTTTTATCAGACGGCCGATAAGAGATCAATTTAAAACGCGGTTATTTTGACTCTGATGCAGCTGCGCCTCTCTGTCTGCAGTCACTATGCTGTCTCCAGCATTGTCCCGCCCACAGCACCATCTGATTGGTTACACACAGCAACAGCCAATCAGCAGTGAAAGCTCTGCATGCACAGTGCTCACACACACTGAACAACTCTGCTTTTTGCACCACCATCTGGGGCCGCTCAATTGGGACTACTAATTGATTTGAGACTCACATTTCTGTGCAAATTTTATTGAACTTTGTTTTATTTACTTTATAAAACTTCAGGAAGCTATTTATTTATTTATTTAAAATTTCTGTTAACTTTATAAGAGATGCTGCTGACCCTGGGAGCTCCCTGCACTTTTTGTTTTTGTTTGAACTTAAAACAAAGATAAGTGAAAGATAAGGTAACATTTCAGTTATATTGAAATTTTGGAAAACTTTATTTACTGTAGAAAACTTTAGGGAGCTGTTTATTTGTTTAAGTTTTAATTTAACTTTATAAGACATGCTGCTGAGCCTGGGAGCTCCCTGCACTTTTTGTTAGAATTTTAAAACAAAGATGTCTACTGTCTAAGATTTAAAAAAAAAACTTTAACATGTTGCAAATCTGAAAAGCTGTTTAATAAACATATGTTTAAAGGCATTTAAACAAAGTTAAGTGCTGGAGTTTGTATTATTCAAAATTTTGATGCCAATATTTTCATTTTTACTGCAAATTAATATCGGCTCCAAATATCGGTTATCGGCCTCCTTGACTACTAATAATCGGTATCGGTATCGGCCCTGAAAAAACCATATCGGTCTATATCACTAATATAGATAGATACAGATAGATAGGCAGTAGAGTGAGACATGGAGGAAGGAGCAATCTCACTGTAACTGCTGTAAGCCATGTCTTTGCTGATGTACGTTGCAACTCTTGCAGCATCTGAGTCTGGGGTTTGTTTTGAGCACTTTACTTTTGTGGAATAATACTATTTGACTATTACTTAGGTGGTAAAAGAGGCTAATGGTGTACTATACAAGAATAGTGTAATGTGATTATGGTATCACAACTGAAAATCAGATGGCCAAAGAATGAGCCAGCATTATTACCTGTGTTTGGTATTTTTCATATTCCATGCGCCTGGACAAGCAATTAAAATAACGCCCCCTCAGGTGACGTAAGTGTGTCCTCATTCTGGAGAGTCGGCCACTCTGTCTGCAGGACATCAAAAACAAAAAAGTGAATCTACCTGATGTAACATTTGACCATCAAATACATTATTTTCACAATTTTGATGAAGAGCCACACTACACTTAACATTGTTATAGACTAGCAAATAAGATTTTTGTCAGTTAAAAGATTGTGACAATGATGAATAACTAGCTTAAATCAAATTCATGAAATTCTCAACAAGGCCTAACAATAAGATTGGGAAGAGTAATTAATTGTTCCTTACTTTAGACATTTACATTCACTTCAACTATTACAGTAACTGAACATTAGATGCAGAGAGAGCTATAGCAGGTTTAAACACCCTCCTGATGCTGGCACTACTTTCACAACCCTGAACATTAGCATAGCTTTCAGCCTTCTGCCTGAGTCCAGCCCAATACATGTGAGTGGCACGTAAATCAAGCAAATATATGTGTCAAAAAGGCAGCCCACTGCCTAATGTAATGGCATCTAAAAATCGAAGTTTGCTAACAATATTGTTCAACACACAGTGACAAGCTAGGTAACGTTAGCATTAGCGAACCACGCAGTGCTAATAACTATGTCATGTCGAATCATGAAAAAACGACTGAGGTGGCTGCAAAAACATAACACACGGTGGCTAACAACGTTATTAATTAAAACCAGTTCGTTTTATGTACTTACTTAGTTTCCATCACTTTCTCCTCCTACGGTCACGCTCACTCATCCTGTTGCTAAAGACCGCGAGGCAGCGTGGCTAATTGAACGAGGTCACAGAATTGGGGGATGGGGATGGTAGTCATGGGGACCGGTGGAGTCTGGAAAGGTGTGCCCCTCCCTCACCTCTGACTACGGATGAGATGATGAAATTATAAATACACTGAAGAGGAAAATATGCCTCTGATGACGTGAATTTAACAGCTGTTTCAATCTTAGCTTCACTGGAACAGAATCACAGTATAAAGAAATAACAGCTCTCAGTAAATGCTTCCATATGAAACTGTTTGGTGTGCAGCATATCGTCTTTCTTTTACCGTTTGTTTACTTTCAGAAGTAGCGAGGTTATGTTGTTGCTACACAACATTTCCTGCAGGCGCCCCTTCACAATAAAAGTGTTCCACTGACGAACAGGGCCGATGCTTTTACTTTGAAGAAACTTACAGGAAATATAATGTTTTGTCACCGAGTCAGCGGAATTTTAACAGTGGTGATATTCAAATAAAATGGGTCTAGTTCACCAGGTATGGACATATTCTGCTGTTACATTAATCATTCGACGATTTTATATGAATTAGACCTATGCTACAAATCTGTTGAAAATATACATTTCCATCAGCCACTTCCCATATTGCAGTCACAACCTATAAAACGGCAGACGGGGGGCAATTTGATATGGAATTTAGGCCATCTACGGCGGATAACCCAAAGCGATATGGAACGCACCACGTCTACCCACAACACAATGGCCGTCGCGAGCCCCGACCTACCTGTTTTATGCTAATTTCCAGCAAATCTAGTAACATGGCCGCATGAACTGCACAAATACAGAGTGACACTAGTCATGTCCCTCATTTAATCCCTGCAGCCATCACTTTTATCTAGGTTATTTCATAAAAATTAACTTTTCAATGCTACACTGCATTTGACCTCTATTATTTATTTATTTGTTCATTCATCCATTCATTCATTCAGTCTACGCCCTCAGCCCAGGACTTCTCCATCCTCATTGACGGTCATACTCTCACTCCCTCCCCTCAGTGTGTAACTCTCTCCTTCAAATCCCACATCAGCAACATTATCAGGACATCATCCTTCCACCTCTGGAATAGCGCCAGTCTCTGCTCCTCCCTCTCTCACTCCACTGCAGAAATACTCATTCACGCCTTTATAACAACCAGACTCAACTACTGCAATATCCTGATTACTCACCTGCACTCGCTCCAGAGACCACATTTCCCCTGTCCTCCAACAGCTTCACTGGCTCCCTGCTCCCTTCACTCGCATCCAGTACAAACTCCTCCTCATCACCTACAAAGCCCTCAGTAACCTTCTGCCCTCATATCTCACTGACCTCCTTCACCACCATTCCCCCCTCCCGCCGTCTCCGATCTGCTGATTCAAACCTCCTGACCTGAACATTATTAATCTTATTATTATTACTACATGAATATTTGATGAGAATGAGATGAGAAGTGATTTTGAGCAGTTGGTGGCAGGCCTATGCGTTTCCGTCCCCATCCCCTCCACTTCACTGATAACTAAAAATAATAAAATATAGGCTGATGATGAGTGGAGCCAGGTGTGCAAATAGGCAGGGCAGTCAGGTGAGTGAGGACAGGGAGAAATGTCTTTACACATCTGGTGGGCAACAAGAGCAAGGCGAGTCAAGGAAGGAATATGGCCAGGGAACAGTGATCTGAGGCTGGAGACAGGGGCCCAAGGAAACAGAGGGTCAGATTGTGACTGTATCCCACCCTTGATGGATGGATTCCAGACATCTCTATGCAAGAAAGAAGCAAGTCCAGCAGGAGGGGGTCTGGAGATTAAAAGAGCAGGGGCCTTCTGGCGTATAATATGAGGGCAGGATAAAGACAGAGTAAGGTGGACACTTCTGATGGACAGCTAAGAGGCTGGATAGACAGGTGAAGCTGGTCGGGAGAACAGCCTGGAGGCCAGAAAGCCACAGAAAATGTCATCACTTCATCATTTTATCCTATTAGACATTTGTGTAACATTTTGTCATAATTGGTAATATTAGAATTGAATTATGGCCAAAAACATGTTTTGTGAGGTCACATTGACCTTGATCTTTGACCTTTGCCCATCAAAATCTAACCAGGTCACCTTTGAGTCCAAGAGGAGAGTTCCTTTAAGACAGATCACGTTCACATGAATGGGACTAACCTTTGACCTTTTCACTTCACTTAATAATTTCATCCTGTTAGACATTTGTGTGATAATTAGCATATGAGTTATAGCACAAATGTGAAGAATTTTCCCCCACAGTGTTCCTGAGATAAAATATAATATAAAATAGACATAAAAAAAAA
>BRZM01000633.1:0-29763 GCA_033238685.1 Lates japonicus
TGTCTTTCCATTTTTCCGGTGTAGGATGGATTTACACGTCTGTGTCAAAGGGTCTCTTGTGTGTGATGTAGGCTGAAGAATGAATAACACAGCTTTTGGAATTTAGTCCACGATGCGACAGAGTGTTAGTCCACCTCAGAACACAGCAACTCGTGTGTAGGAGAAGACTGTAGAGAAAGAAAAAGCTGCTGCAGACTGTCTGAACTAATGACAACAGCATCATTATAGTGTTTCACCACTGAGACCTTCATCAGCTTGGTTATCTTTCAATGTGTCTGGCATTCATTCAGAGTTTATCAGATCCAGTAACTGGAGCTACCAAGGCTGGAGTTTCTATAACCAACACTGCACCCTGAGGGTTACTAAGGCTTCTTATTTTTCTGATTTTTTGAAGAAAAATCCCTGAGAGTAGACAGTTTAAACACATTTTCAACCAGATCATGTTTCCACACATCAAGTATTTGTTGTTTCTCGTTGCCACAGGACAGTTTTCACCAAGTTTAGAGCTCAGGTTGTTCTTTGAATAACAGAGAAGTAAAGTGAAAAACGGAGAGCACGTAGAGGAGGTGCTGACTATGCTGCAAATGAGCCAGGGTTCCTGAAAGTAATTAAAAATTTGACATAAACAGACTGTCTGTGCTACAAGTTAGTATTTCTATGATCCAGTTTTCATCAGAATTTGTTCATTATTGATTCTTCATTCATTCATTCTTTCAGCTACATTTCATCAGTTTCAAGTTATTAAAAATAAACTAAATATAATAATTAAATAATCAGATCTGAAGATAAAAAAGTATGGAAACAGAATAATATCCCAAGACAGAGATGTTAAAGAGACCAAATATAGTAAAAAAATAAAAAGCATTAGATGAAATGTGTTAGAAATTGGTGTCAATAAAAGTGGGCTGGGGTTTAACTCCATTTGAATAGTTAAGGAGAACAGTGTCGCACATTAAAGATAATAATAGACCGCTGCTTTCTATAACAGCGTCTAGTTCTGAAAGCTCATGATTTGATTGGAGTTCAGTCGCATATTATAAAGAACCATTTAGCTTTAAGAATCTCTTTTTTTTTTTTTTTTTTAATGAAATATGTATTCGGCGGGGGATTGTAAGAGTATTTTTATCTGTAAACCCTGCAGCATCAGGAATCTGTTTCAAAGGACTGTTTCAAATTGTTATATTGCCAATGGACAGGTGTCAGTGATTCCAAGATGGCTGCAATCTGTAGCCAATCCCAAAACTTTGGATTAATAAGGCTTAATTATAGTAATCCTTTGATCTTACAATATGACTGTTTATATGTCCTTCCAGAGGCCCTGAAAGTCCCTGCAGTGCTCAAAACACATTCTAATATATTGGGATTTTGTGTTATTGCACAGAGCATATTTAATTATTTTAGGTTTAGATCATTTTAATTACTTGAGTTTTCCATATGTTACTGTCAGCTCCCTCAACAAAACAAATCAAATACAAAAAAAAAACACTAACTATGGTCTCAGAAGACACCATGAACTTAAATATACCCCTCTCTCAGGGTCTCAACGAAACTAGAGCATTATCGGTTATCTATTTGTGGACAAGCTTAGCAACACTAAATTAACTATTTTTTCACCCTGTTTTGGCCATCAGAATTTAGGGCAGTCAACCATGGTTATGTTTACCCCAGTGGGTGTATCTGCAGTTCCTAGGGGGTAAAGACAACTTGGGAAAGTAATATTATTAGTAGTAACTAGGCATGTACTAGTGACCTAAACAATTCCAGAATTAGTCCAGAGCAAGCAAGTGGGCGTGTTGATGATGTTCTCTCCTGCACACTCTACCTGCAGGCGCCATCCCTCACCTACGCATCACACATGGACATTTTCTGATTATGTGCTGCATGTGTGACAGGACAACTCAGCAACAGAAGTACTCATACTAATATTATTATTATACAGTATTGTTGTTTTATTAGCAGTTGTAACAACAGTAGTTTTGGAAGCAGTAGCAGCATATTAGATTAAGTTAGCCTCCTTCAAACAGCCAACAGGTAAAACTCTGATCATCCCTTTAGGAAAACTGTTTTTATCCATGAAGCGCAACAAAAACATAATCATGACATGAACTGAATATGTATACAAATGAGAAAATATATGCAGAGTATGAAAATAAGAAGCAGGACTGATAATAATACCTTACTGTTCCCACAGAGAGAAATTCCTTCATCACCCAAACAGCCCAGTTTGTACAACAGAGGGAGCACACCGGAGAACACACCAGAGACACACTGACACATACAGTAAATACCAGCCGCTACCCGTGCTGCCTGGAAGCCACAGTAAAAGGATGGATCAGGATCAAAAGCCTTGCTGCATGAGAACTAAAATGCGCCCATGTTTCATGTTTTCAGACAGGAGGGCATTTCATTTCAGATGGATTCACTGTGGTAAGCTGTAGGTTACAGGAAAAGCCTCGAGTGTAATGGTGTTCTGGGTCTGGTACAGTGATATGATGATGGGCTCTGCTGCAGTCACTCTTAAGGGCTTTCCTGCAAATAACTGACTATTGATTATTAATAAATTGCTGGACAGTTTGATAATCAATCACAAACAGCATCTTAAATGAGGATTTGCTGCTAGTCTTTGATTTAAATCATTGGATATTTTTTGACATTCTGTAGATAAAATGATTTATCAAATCAAATGATCTAAAAGTGTATCAGCAGATAAATGAATGCTGCATCAGTTAGTCAATTTACTGTTAAGTCAATCAACAAGAAATTGGATAATCGATTAATAGTTTTAGTCATTTGTCAAGCAAAAGCTGCTCTGGTCCTCTGATTATAGCTCTGAGCTCTGGTTCATTACTTCCTGTGAGAGAAATGTCCACATCACAACCCCAGAGTTTCATTTGGACAAAAAGTGTGAATGGCCTCTCAAACACTAATAACAGTAGTGATGCCAGACACAGACACGCCACTCTCCATCTTTGTGCTTTTCAAAAAACAGCGGTGGTGATGCACTTTAGCTGCTACACAGATGCTGCCAGTAAACATTGAAAGAGATAGTACTGTATTTGTTAAAATGGACCATTTCTTTTCATACGCACATAATGTGGCCGCTGTCTCTATCGTTAGCATTTTAGCAAAAGCAAAATGTTTGCAAAATAAAATATGAATCTGTGCGTGTGCTTCAGCTACATTACAAGAGGGACCAGTAACTCCAGCACATATGGCATTTCATTTCCCACCTACAATGGCATTAATGAATTCTGTCCACATGCTCCACATGGCATTTCAGTGAGCTGCCATGGGAATGGAGAGGAACATTACATGTAATGTCGGGTGACGTGTAATGTCATTTTCCTCTCTGTTGTGTTCCAGCTGGAATCAAACTGGAAATGTTATGGTTATACATGTCAGACCTACAAGCCTGCAAGCGTGTCTTTAAAAAGCATCTTCTGTAGGTGTGAATACAGAATCTTAAAACTGAGAAGGAAAATGCATTTGCAGATGTAGCCTAAGATAGCACACACAATCATCCACCTTTTTCAGCAATAGCTTGCCAGTGACAAACATCCAGCACCTTTCTCCCCACTGTCACACAGTGAACAGATTTAGGCAAACTGTCACTTCACAGCTTGCCATTTTTCGCGGCACCCACTGGGCGTCACCTTGCTCCTGAAATTAAAAGGCAACAACAGGCGAGTCTGAGGCGTGTGCTGTGAGGCCTACCTGTGACAACAAGCTGTCTCGAGAGCGGCAGCGAAAAACATCTCGACAGAAGCCTCGTCTTCCACCCTCACTGCCGTTTGTTTGAGTTAAATGACTGAGAGGTTTGATCTCGACGGGTGAGTTGACTCCGCGGGCCTTCACACTCGAGTCTGAATCGCTGCTGCTACAGGACCTGATTTTTAAGATTCCTACTCATCTCTCTACTGGGATGTAACCCACATCTGCTAACATATTAACTGACAGTGAGGAAAAAAAACAAGCTTGCACAGACAAACAAAACGACATCTGTTTGTATAGCCACCTGCTCCACTACACACCTGTCCATTTCACTCAAAGTTTTTCAAACATATTTCAGTTACAGTACATGTTCGCTTTTCACTGATCTGAGGCATCTCCCACATGCCAGTCAGGTTGGCTGCTGGTTTTCTCTCTACCCAGTCTCATCCTTCATACTAAGATGACTGATTGAAGCTGCTGTCAGTGCCAATATTATGGGAAGGTAGTCAGGTGATTACTCTATTTTTAAATTGTCATGGCAACACTGATTATTCCAATTTGAGCATTCATATACAAGTTTCACGTGGGTTATATTGTGTCCAGTTTTGCACATATGCATGTCGTTAAGATCTGAGCCATCGTTATATAAGAAAATAGGCTTAGCATAAAGATTGTAGAAATAATTTGCCTATTAATAACTTTAAAGCTTAACTTAAGGTGTAAGGTTATTAGCCTGGGGCATAGCGTTTCCATTTCATGTTAAGGAAAGCAGAGTATTTTGTAAACATTGCACATCATAACTATTTTACTGTCTTCCAACTGCGTGCGACATGTGAATGAGCGAATGAGCCCATTCCAAAAATGCTAAACTATTCCTTTAAATAAAATGCATCAAGAAAGCACATGATTGGTTGATTCTGAGTTATTAGTCCAGTTATTAGATAATGTGCACACTACTGCAACCAGGTTATTGTAAGGTGTTTTTAGGTTATAGGGCACATTAAAGATGGAAAAGGTTCTGAAATGACTATTCTTGGTTTCATTGTTTTACATCACAAAAAGCTGCCGTTTCAACAGGGGTGCGCAAATGTTTTATATCCACTGCAGGTGCACTGTGTATATTGCGTCTGTTTCTCTCTTAAAGTTAGATGAAAAGCAGAGAAGAAATCACCAGCCATGATGATGAAATCTGCAGTGATCAGCGATATATAATATATAAACACCCCTGTTCAAACACATTCTGTCTCTCCTCTCTGTGATATAGATGTAGTAGGAGAAAGAGGGGTTCTTCTATAACGATTTATTGCTGATCGTGGCCGAATTTACAGTGCGTGAACTTAAATTGTATAGGAATTCATTATCGAGCTCAGTGAGTCACACTCCTTTGGGATAATGTGAAAGTGACAGTTGTTACTGGGATGTTACCTCATAGCATTCATCTCACTGGGACCTGCACTACCAGTGATGTGATGTAATACAGAAAGATACCTGGGTAACATGCTGGAAAAACTGTGATAAAATGCGACCGGCTCGGTGTTAAATTGACTCACTCTGGATTAGAAGATGGGATTTCTATCATGGCATACCTGTGCAAATCATACAAATCTCTCCTGGAATAACTCCTATTTTAAAGCAAGGCTTTAGGTTGGGAAAAAGGTGGGACCATCTTATCTTTGACAGTCAAAGGCAGAGGGATTCAGAATGAAAATTGGGGGTACGGGTACTATGAAAATGTTGTGCTGCAGCTTCCAACATTGAAAATATATACTTCTAGTTTTCCCATTTTGCCACAGACTTTGAGATATGTCTGCTCCTGTTCGGTGCATATAACAGGGATGAAATATAAAATGGAACAGTGGCATCTTACACCAAACACAGACATTTTAAAACCTTTGTTTTCACTGCAATCCGATGATTACTAGAAGGGAACACACTGACATGATCTGAATCGCTGGTAAGGCAGCAACTAATTACTGCAGTGCCAAAACTTCTTGACAGATTATATAATGCATCACCGTTTCTATTAAATAAACATTTTGTCAAGTTTTTGGCAGCCCCACGTATCCCTGCTTGCTGTTTCTCTGGTATCCTAATCTAAAATTCTTAATCCTTGCCACATAGAAAACAGAAAAAAATGGCAGCCTGTCTTAAAGTTTCTACTAAATATGGCAGAAGTTTGTAGGATCCGTCTGAGTAAACCTTACATCCATTGACCTTTTGAGGTCTGTTACACTGTTTAGTTTTTATTAAATAAGGCCAATCTTCTCATCAGAACTTGGTCTGCAAATTCATCCTGTTTAAAACTAGATGTTTTTTCACCTACAAAAATACCATAAGAATGCTTACAGGGAGGATGTGTACTATATAAAACACTATGTTCAGCACTACAAACTAATAAACCAGTACTAGTCAATCAACACAAGACAAGCAGTTTAGCTAAACTATCCAAACCACTTTATAAATAAAAGTTACAATTGAAAGTAAACGCAGAAGAATTCCTCATTGCAAAACTGTGCACACGACTACACTCAGTGCTGTAAAAACTGAACCAGGATTTTTGTAAATTGTGATGAATGTTCACATCCTTCAGTCTGGGCAATGATTTTACAGTTTACCCTTTTTTCTCCTCCAAATATATTTGGCTAAGCTGGGGGTTTGTTTACAACCTGTCTGACTGCTTATGTTACCCTGTCTGAATTCTTTTGAACTGATGCCATGTTCCCTGATCTCAGCAATTAACTTAGTGAGTAAAAGGCTATTATACCAAATAAGAAAACCACAAAAACAAGACCCAAGCTGAACGCAGCAGTGACAGAAGTTGGTTCAAAACATCAGCAGTTAATTATTTTGCCTTCTGTCTTTCATTGCACGTGCCAGACTGAAACATAACTGCCACATGCAATGACCACTTGACTTGAGCTCGGTGATGGAGTAGCAGTCAGTCTCACACAGCTCCCAAAGGTGTGTGTTAAGGTTGCACATGTGCAGTCATTTTTTGAAGTTACTGGACCATTGAACTCCCACTTCTATAGTGTGCCGGTTGAAGTTACAAAACATCCATCAACTCGCATTCATCAGTAAACTGTCAGCTGTGCAAACACGAGAGATCACAAAGCGTTGGGAGCTGCTGCATACATTACAGGAATATTTTAAGCAGCTGTACGGTTACAGTAGATCAGCTCATACTGTATAGAAACTTCCATACTAATGCTAACAAAACCTGAGTATTATACTCCTCAGCTGTGATGAAACCTGGCACTTGGGCGCATTAGAATACATTAGAGATAATGAATTCCCCTCTCCCGTTTTTCCCCATCGAGCAGGCCTGGCCAACAACTGAGGTGGCGGAGTGACAGGGCTTGCAGTTCTCTGCATTCATATTTTTCCTTTTCATGTGGAGAGCGACGCTGTCACGCTTGTGCCTCGCTGACAAATGAAAAATATAAGGTTGGTGACTACTTTTTCATTTGTCTCTCCGCACTTCCTCCCATGATTTAGAGATGTCAATCCAGGAACCCCACGTTTGGTACCTGCTCATTATTACTGTTTCCCACATTTCTGGAAGATTATAGGTTTCTCATGCAAACAAAACAACAACACAATACAGACAGACAGACAAGCTAAAAGGAAGCTTGAAGGTAATGGGTCGCGCTATAACGAAAGAAAACCTTGAGTGCTCAGCCACACGCAGACAGAAACACACTGTCATGAGCAGAGTTTACCATCTAATTTGTTCCTTTTCTCCCTCTCTCACACACTGACAGTCAATCACAGCAGGCAAGCCACGCAGGCTTGCTCCCAGCTTTTGTCCCAGCATCACCCTTGCAAATGCTGAATCGAATGCTGCACCATCCCCTCCTCTGTGGCCTTGCCCACCACAAAAAAACAAAAAACAGCAGCAACAGCCATGTTTTGCCTAAAGTTATTTTCCAATGAGTTTGTCCATGTGCGAATATTTGTTTTCCCTCTCCATGCTGCCATACTTTGGCACAGTGTGAGCATGTGTGGATTTCCGAGTGTGTGTGTGCGTGCAGGCGTGTATCTGAGACAAGGCCATCCATCTCAGACAGTCCCATCTGCAAGCAACAGCCTTGTTTACTTATCCCTCGACCAGAGAGCAGCAGCAGCCTGTCCACAGGTAAGCAAGCAGCCAGAGCGCGGGACGAGCTGGGAGGAGCAGGAGGGGGAGGAGGGGGTCGGCTTCTGTCTTCATACAGGGGATAAATCATTCTTTACACCGACGCCAGACTTCCACACCTTTCTCTCCACTCATGCCGTCTGCTCGTCGCTCTGAAGTCATCCTTTCTCCTCTCCACTTTCACACATCCTTTGCCACTTTCTCACTTCGGTTTAATTTACTCATCTTTCCAGAGCAATCCCTTTCACCTCCCCTCAGTCTTCCTCTCCTCATTCTCCCTCCAAGCCCCCACCTCCTCACACCATTTGCCATTTTTCTCTCAGTACCCTCCTGCACCTTTTCCTTTCCTCTGTCGCTGTCTAGTTATCTTTCCAAAGCAATCCTTTCCCCTGCCTCAGTCTTTCTCTCCTCTCCACTCTCCCCCTTCCTGACCATCCACCCTCTCGAGTTGTCCCTCTCATCTAGTCAAAGCATCTCTCAAACCCAAACCCTCTCCTTCCCTCCACTTCCTCCTCAGCCCTCGCTCTCATCACCATTTTCTCGGCCCTGTTCTCCCTCTCTGTCTCTATCGGAGGACAGGGAACAGCCGGTATGAAGCTGATGGGGTGAAATAGGGGCCCTGTGATGAATATTCATCCCGTCCCGCCTGCCTCTGTCCCCAGTCGCCATGTCACAGAGGCCTCCAGCCCAAAGATGCCACCGTCTATCTGTCACAGGCGAGACGGGACCCACAGGAAGGTTTCTTGTGCCAAGGCTGTGGATGGAACAACTGAGAGAGCCCCACTCACTTAGTCTGAACCAAACTACATCTGAGCCACATCAAAGAGGTGTTAAAGACAGTGAGAGAATGACAGCACTGTCCATGACTGTTTTCCCTACTGCCCATCAAAAATATGAGTGCAACTACAGCAACAGAGGACTGACAAATCATTGGGTAAAAGACTACTTTGAAGGAAAATTCAAGTTTTTTTAACAGCCTGGTTATAAAAACATCAACCAGGAGTCAGTGGACAGACCGAGAAGATCAAAGAGGCAACTCACATCTGATGCTAAAGACTAGCTTTACTCTGTAGAAATAAGTAAAATGCCCATCGTTATTCCTGAAGTCCGAGGGAGTCCCTCAAATTGCTTGTTTTGTCTGACCATTGGTGTAAAACCTAAATAGTTTATTATATTGCTATTTTCACAGCCAAAATGAATGTCATTTCTAATAGTTGGGTACTTTAAATGGTCCAACAGAGCTGCCAGCTGATCACACAGGTTGCACAGAAAAGTTCAGGTCAGTTTTGCTAAACTTACTCAAATGAGAAAACAGCTTTTCTACTTCTATTTAACCTTTACCAAGTGTGCACTCACTTTCAATTTCACCCCCAAATAATTGGTTTAGATCACTGGTTACAAATCTTTTTCGCTTGTGACACTTTAAAATAAAGCTATGTCTGCTTGTGACCCCTCATCAAATGTCGAATTGGCTGATGTCCCTGAGCTGTGAACGGTTCTACCAAAGGGTGATTTTCACTTACAAACTTCTGGAAGAATTTCTTTTAAATCCTTTTAGAATAAATAAAGCTATCAGGTAATTCAAAAATCTACATTGGGATGTTATTTGGTATTTAAAATCGCAAATATATCTTCTTATGGTTGTCAAACTTCAAATAAAACACCAGAAAACTGCAAAATATGGGACCTTTAACTGATTAGGAAGTTAATTAAGTCACTCTGGTTATTGGTTTTCTCCATTGGTTTTCCTAAAGTAAAGATTTGCTACTATTTTGCATATATTTGAGTTTGGGATTGTTGGTTGGGCAAAACAAGACATCTGAAGATGTTACCTTGGGTCAGGAAAGATCTAATGAGTATTCAACACCTGACATCTGACATTTTTATACAGATCAGTTAATCATAATTGCTAGTGTTAGTCCTGAACAGAGTTTTTTTTTTTTCTTCTTTCCTGTCAATTATTGTTAATTATTTTTAAATAGTCTCTTGGGTGGGAACCATAGGTTTGATAACATGGTTAACCTTGTTTAAAGCCTTTGTGATCGTTTGACTGCTTGTGTTCTTTGCCCTACAAAAGACCCAGTTTAAAGAAAGAAAAAAAACCTACATTTTCCTTCAACACTGGTGTGAATACTACACACTTTGCTAAGAGATTCTCCTTCAGCCCTGCAGATGATTTTCTCCGAAGGCGCTCTGTACAGTGTGGAGTAGAAATACTGCTAATGGATAAATAGAGAGTGGGGGTCAGATCAGGGGAGAACGCAGACATGATTGAGGTTCCTGCCCAATTAACTGGAGATCACTTAAATGGTTGGCAAGCTGAAGAGGTCATTATCCTGAAGAGCTCTGAAGAAACCCATTAGGGCTTTCCAAAGCTGGACCCATGACTCCTCCACTTTAGGTTTTTTTTCCTCCAGTACAAAAAAATTTAAATAAAAAAATACATATGGCTGGCTCTGGTCCATGGAGGCTGCTGGCCTGTTTTTTAAACACTCTACCCTCATTGAATGTGAAGAACGTTGTGCAGTCATGCATGTATGTGTGTCTGTGAGCTCAGTCATCCATACACACTATTCACTACCCTCTAAACTACCGCACATGGTATAAGCTATGGAAAAACTTTTTTCCTGTAAGACTGAGCTGAGCCAAAAGAAGAAGAAGAAAAAATACCAAAGAACAAATCAATGTCTTCCACAAACTGAGCACTACACACAAAACAAATCCAAGAAATATCGACTTTCACGTTAGCCCTGCAAAAGAGATGGTAAACTAAGCAATGTACAAATGTTTCCCTGAACAGCCAGAGAAACATGAATTGCAACATCAATATATACAGCCGTAAAGGGACCGGGTATAATAAAGTCTTTTTCGACGGGATTCCACATACACAATTTGTGGGTATCATCCATTGATGTTCAGCAGCTCTACATAATCACGCTTCTCGTACCATGAACATCATAGCAGCATCTCTTACATTAGTCATGCCGTCCCACTTGCACGTTCAACACGAAGCAGTCTGTCTCAGCCTCCCCCGAATCCCTATCATCATCATCCCTTCTCCAACGTCTGAGTCAAATCTAAATTTATTTATAAGGGCTTTTTACAAAATAGAGCCATTTAAGAGTGGTTTGAGAGCGACAAGGGGCATAGTCAGAGATGTGCATTAAACAGTTTAAATTTGAGGCCAGTGTGTGTTAGTGAATGTTAGAAAGCTACTAATTTGTCGCTCCACTTATGCAGGATGGTTCAAATTTAGCAGTATTTCAGAGAAAGGAAAATCACCTACACTCATTTTACAGTAATTGTGGGTTTTTTTGATACACTTTAACAAATGCGGGTTGCACAAAAGCATCGCAGGTGTAAAATTCAATCATGCACATTGCATGGTGACACCGAAAGATAAAACTTGAGACCTAAGGAATATGGTGCACTGATGAGTCAGACAACAACCCAGCACTCACTAGTGCACTCAAGTACTGTTGCAAAGTACAGTTCTGAAGTACGTGTAATTCACTTGCACTGGAAACAACATTTCAGGGGCAAATATTTACATTACATCTATTTGAATTTTTGCACCAACTAACTCTGCAGATTAAAATCCACACAAAAACTATCCTGATCTTTTAAAATATGATAAATTCACTTATCAAGCAACAGAACTGATTCATGTTGTATTTCATCTTTTATATAAGATTTTGGACTTAAACGAAACTTAGATGGATATTTTCTGATATTTTTTAGACCAAACAACTAATCAAATAAATAATCGCAGATTAATCAATGATGAAAGTAAGTAACTGCAACTGTATAGAACATATAAGGTAATACTGACACACACCTGTCGCTTGCATGTTGAGCACTTCTACTTCCAATATTTAGGTACATTTTGCTGATAATACTTCTGTACTTAAGCAACCTTTTAAATGTAGGATTTATACTTGAAATTAAGTATTGTTACACTGTGATGTTGCTACTTTCACTTACATAAAGGATCTGAATATTTCTGCTTTGCAAATTAGCGAACAACGTAACCACTTGTTTATTTTTTCATCCCCCAACAAGCGGTTAAAAGTTTTAAATGAAGACTACAATGTGCAAATGCAGAGAAGGTCATCTAAGGTTAAACGCTAAATTTGCCAAAAGAAAAATAAAAAATGAAGCACAGTTAACTTGTAATGTGAAGCACAAATATAAACATTTAATGAAAATAAAATGACAATATCATGATAAAAATGACAAGAGGACTTATTCTGTGGGCTCTTCTATGGAGCCCCGGCGGCTTTGGGCCCCACAGAGTCACTTAATCCACTTATGCCTCATGCCAGGTGTGTTGCATGTCTCTAGATACTATTCACTCTGTTGGTGATGAAAGGAGGATCCATTTCAAGAAGAGAACTTATTACTACTAATGAACTGTTCATTTGTAATGGTGGTGCATAATGGTGATGAGCAACAGGAGTTCATAGTTTGCCCACCTTTTTATTCCTAACCACATCTCTCGCAGCAGAGCCCCGGTAGAGACATTGCCATATGACCTAATTATCTCTCATTAGTGGCCTCAGTAATTACAGGCCCTTTTACAGCTCCATCTCCTCTGTCTCACATAGGAGGGGATTTCAATTAGGCTTGCCTTGCAGCTCTGCCCGCCTCGCTTTCACAGCTAAGCCACACTGTCACCTGTGTAGCCAAGCATAGCCAAGCGGCAGGCAGCCCAGCACACTTAGAAAGCTCCCAGAAAGGATATAAGTGTTTCTACAGCTGAGTTTTATTCATTCCATATCATGCGCCCATCAATGACACATGATAACAAGACAGCTTGAAGAGGTATCGCCATTCAGCAAAGAGAAAAATGTCCTTTTATGCCATCCTCTGCAAGCAGCACATCATGAAATATACATAAGAAACAAACTATGTATTGCAGCGCATCTTTCTGTCGTAGGTAAATAGCATGTGATATGCAAAGTCTCGGGGGTCTGAGTGACAGAAAATGCCTCCATCAAGCCAGATTCGTCAAACATAACTAGGAGGGAAAAAAGAAGATTGAATCAGCGGCCCTTACATTATTCAGCTAAAAGCACAGGCGGATTCATAAGAGGAAGAAAAAGAAGAGGAGAGAAAGAAAGCAACAGAGGAGGCTTGAAACTGTTGAGTAGCAGTGGGGATTACTCCACCCCCCCTCTCATGCTTATCATTTATCTCTCACTCCAATCTGGGTGCCAAATCAGTCACCCTAATTAACAGGCCAGCGAGAAACACCAATCAATACTGCAGAGGGATAATTAACCCCTTGTGTTCTCAATCGTCTCTACAAAGGTGAAATTGAAATTGATTGAGATTACCTTTTGTTGGCTAATTGTGGCCTCCAGTCGGGTGAAGGAGGGTCGACTAATGGCATGTGTGCCGTTATCAGGAATCAGTGGGATTGATGTTAGTTGGAGAGGCGGCGCAGTAGTGTAATGTTGTGACTACTGTGGAAAATGCCATCTGAGGAATGTTTTTATTTTGAAACTGTACTGGAAAACTGTGCACAATGGCAACTCCAGACAGCAACGTGGCACAAGAAAAGGATGAGTTTCAGTACTTTCAAGTGACATTATGTAACTTAACTTTGGCTCAGAAGCAAGGGCTACATCACAACACTTCTATCTTGCCTCAGCTTTCTTGCAAGAACAATGCCTTTAAGGCCACAGAGAGAAGAAAGACACAAGAAAACTGACTAGTGTTTCTACTTGTCTGCAGTTCAAGTGGCACACACTGTTATTTAAGCAATACTAATACCACCTAATGTGGGTTTAGGTGATGTTGATAGAGTGGCACAACTGCAAGCTCTTAAGAGCTGAAAAAACATTATCAACTGAGTTTCTTGGTCAACTTATGTGTCTGTCTCTGTTGTCAGCAGATAGATGGTCTACAATGGTTGCTATTACCTGGTTTGGCCCTTTTTTATATCAACCTAATTAAAATCAAAACAAATAAAAAGTTTATTTAAAATGTAATACATTTGTTGATAGATTGATGGAGGCTCAGGTTTAGCCCTTTATCTGTTACAATAGTTTTTGTTGAATCATTTATTTGTTACTTTGTGTGCATAGCATTTTGATTGTATCTTGCTGTTTTATTCTGTCTTCCTGTAAAAGAATTCAATCTTGAAGGACAATAAAGGTTTGAACTGAAGGTGAACAGGAGGAATGGCTTGAAGATACAAAGTAGGTTTGGCCTTTACAAACTGATGATTTGAAATATCTTAATGTGTTGCCCCTTAGCAAAATGCAGGTCACAGATTTCATACCTGAATAATAACATTAATTTGCACCACAGCCCACTGAGCCTGGGTACCCAGCAGTAGACAGACCAAACCTAGCTCTCATTTGCAAAACTTTACAAGCATCAAATCTCAGCTAGCATTTGTGAAATTCCTACCTTGTGGGTGCCAAAGTGCAGAGACACCATCTTGTTTGGTCGCCTGTCCCTTGTTTGCAAGTTTCCAGTAGCCGTTCCTCTGCACGGCCGTTAATCCTCCGTGTTGCAGGAACCGAAGTTAACAACAATCCAAAGTCGTCACAGGAAGTTGTGTGACGACGGCAGCCGGGCGTCAGTCATCCATCCTCTCAGGAGCAGGTGTTCCAGTTGACCCATGTTGGGGACTCCAGCGTGTATTTACATTCAAAATCAGTAATGGACGTCGGCGAGTGACACATAGTAAAGAAATTCCTTCCAACCGCACAGCAACGAGAGTTTGCCTCAGCTTTACATCGCTTTACTCAAACCTTTAACCGTACATCCGTTGGCGCAGCAGCCATGACAACAAACAAACCTCCCGCGCGCGCGCACTGAGGCCAACCACGTTCTAGAACGCCGTCCGTGACGCCATCACGACTCCAGTTGCTCCAGGGCCCCAGCGGCGTCAGGTGTGGAGGGAGGCCAGGTCCACGCAGTTGGGATGAACGGAAATTAAAACATAGCGAGGGAGGGAGTAAGTAGTAAAGAATCGGTATGAGAAATGGGAGCCAATGTTACCGTGCCTCAAGCCAGTAAAACGGTAGTGACATAACCCCCTGAGTCCACACGTGCTACTGAAATAAGACTAGCACATCATCAGCAACTTTTTGGTCCCGGAGTCACACAATAATTAAGTGATACTTTTATTACATGACACTTAGACATGCACTTAATCTATTGCTGCAGCCTTGACATTAATCTGACAGCATTCAAATCAGTCTTGTGCCATGTAGGAAGTCATATAGTGACTAGAGAATAGACACTATGTGGATATACATTATGTATTCCTATTATCTGTTGTTTCAGTTAGCAGTCTTTAGAGGGCAGGAACAAGCTATCATAATTGTTTTACATTGGGAATTAACAACAGGACTAGGATAGACTACTTCTATCATTATGATAGGTGGATTTTTTTTGATACCACAGAAATGTTACCAGGTCTGACACTATTTTCAAACACAGTAGATCATCGTTTCTATTGACCAACCTACTACCAACCTACAGTAACCTACTGCCTGACCGTCTACAGTACATGGCAACCAATTGCACCCAAACACAAAATGCATTGCTGAATTTAACCAACACAATATTTTATCACTTAATATCAAATGACACTAAAGTGGAACATTTTTCTTTCTTAAATTTTCCTTCCTTTTCTTCCTCCTTTGAGCAGTGAAGTATACATATATGATCCCAGTATTTAATATGAGCAAACAGGGCGAATCTGTGGCATGTCATTAGGGACACTAGGATGAATTTTATTGCTGCAGCCAAACTTGCTGACTGAGGCTGATTAGACTTTAAGGGATTTTACATTCACAAGTGTTAACATCCAGCTCTATACCAACAGAGCTATATATGACCAACTCAGAGCTCAATAAACCAATAAACATGATGCTTGTGTCCGTGTCTTGTGTATAACACCATACATCCTGAAAATTTGCTCACATTGTCACTTCCTGTCCAGATCTGGTGCCTAATTTTCCACAAACATCTCTCAAAGTTTGACTTATGAATCATTCACATCATAAAAAATCTGCACTTACAAAAGATTGCTGTGACATACTAAACAAAACTCAAATTATCTATAAATTATCCAAAAGATAATTAGAGCATTCAACAATATGAAAAATATTAGATTTCATTTCTGAAATACTCAGGAAGGAACTCCAGAAATCTCTTCTGATAAAATGGTTCTTTGAAGTGAAAATGTTTTAATGCATTCAAGTTGTAAGATGCAGGTGGACTGACTGAACCCAAATTTGAAGGGAGAGCAACAAGAAATGAAGAAGAAACAGCGTCAGGGAGCATGTAAACGCTGAAAAACATTTTTAAATGGGAATTTGCCCGTTGCTGTCAATAACTGGAGACTTGACCAAAATAGTCATTAATATAATTGAAAGTACTTGTGAGCTGAAAGAGTTGGAACACTCAAATTATATTTAGCGTGGCTGTCACCTGATGACTTTTTGTCTTTGAGAGTGAGTCAGCAAACAGAAAGCTCCGGTTTGAAAAGACATCAGACTTCAGACAGGTACAGCTTTGAAAACCTGCTATAATGAGCGGTGACAGTTGGAAAGCCACGGACAGAAATCTCTCTCGTTAGGACTGAGAGGCAAGAGCAATGAGCTATTAAATATTGCTGTCTACGCTGGCCAGGAAAAGGTAATTTGAGGTTGATGGATACCGCCCCCATTGTTAGTGCAAATTATAAATCCATCCTCATTGTTAGGAAAAACATTTGAGGATCCTGTGAATTGAAAACAACGGCTTACCTGACCATCATTCCAGGGGTGTCATTTTGGTTATGTGACTGTGCTGACAGACATATCAGTCTCATCCCACATGAATCCTGAGGGTCCCATTGGCAGCACAGAGCTCATTGGGGAGTGCAATCCCAGCACGAGACAGGCAAACCAAGCAGTCAAATTATATGCCGTAGTTGCTTTAGCACAAGGTAATGATGTATAGTTATTTTCTCTTCAAAATTCAGAAAATCAGTTATATATATATGGTGAGGGAGGTGCAACGAAGAGGGGGAGGACCTCTGTATGACCAGATACAGACCTATCAGGATGTGATGGCATCAAAAGTCATGAAACATCGGAGGGATGGGAACACCTTCACCAAACAGAAGGTGAAGAATATTTCACTCCTGAGTCTCCCTTTTCTCCCCCCATACCCAAACTGATGAAAGGAGGACGCCTCTGAAATGTGACGGATCAGGACAAGACAAGGACAAAAGGGGTGAGATGGAAAAAAAACAACAAATTGCAAACAGTCAGGAGGGGAAATACTCTTTACTCTTGTTTCACCCTCAACTCCCTGCAGACCCAAACTGATAGAGGGGGGACCTCATAAAACCTGAAACAGGATAGGGAGTAAAGTCTGGGGTTAAAAGATTATTAATAGGATCAAAATGGTTCAATATCCATGAATTCTATTTAAGATGTGGTCAATTTGTTGTTAGGAGTTTTGGAGAGGACATATATTGTGCACATATGTTTTTTTTATGAAAAATGCTATTGCAAAAATTAAAGGAATATGGAGCAGGCTCCTGAGATTCTTCCTGGTAGAAATGATGGGCTCCATAACTCCGAGATACACCCCTGCATCCATTCACCTTGTTGATTTGGAATAAATTGTACAGTGAATCCCGAAGGCCTGGACTGTGGCCAGCTCTGGCCAGCGCTGAAAAAGGCATCAGTCAACAGTGTAACCTGTGATGTGTTCAAATAAGGTCGCAGCCATTTTCAAAGATATTTTGAAAGCAATTACTATCACATGGGTGACAAAAATGCAGCAGCCCACACACACACACACACAGACACACACAGACATAAGTAATTATTAAGCTGCCATTAAAAGTTAATGGGGTATCTACTGTGTGTTCTCAAACAACCAGACGTCACATTCATGACATATACAGCCTTAAAAACGTTTTAATGATTCTCTATCTCTCATTCTCTACGCATGTGTTTTTCCAAATGTTGCACGTTGCTCCAGTGAGAATTCCTATCACATGTAAAGCTTGGACAGAGCTCTAATCTCCTTAAATGTATGCAGTCATTTGGAGGCATAATACATGACAGCTGTCATCCAACATATTGGAGGCTCTCACTGTGAAAGGTGATGGCCAGTAAGGAGAAAATTAGACAGGCTTGCTTTTAGAGTGGATTCAACCTGCCTAAACTGACGCTACTGACACCGGGGGCCGCTCCTGAGTGACTGCAGCTTACTGAGAGATGACATGACAAGCACATAGTGCTTTCTGCTGCACATCCCTGGTGTCATAAGTGACCCACTTTCCCCTCTCTAATTGCAATTCCCTCTTTAAAACTGTATTACTATGCACAAAGGAGGATTCAGAATGAAGCTACAGTCTACAGTGGATCTCATGCAATGCAGGGGGAATTAGTCTTTATTGTCAAAGATGTAGAGTGTTTACTATGTACGATACAAAAACATACATATTTACAGTGTGTTTCACCACATACAGCCCTTGTGCTCATATTTACATTAAGTGATTCTGCAGTTGTGTACACATGTTGTGGCCAGATCCGCTGAATAAAGTTGCTAAAAAGGGGCTGTGAAGACAAAGTCAGACCTCCTTCTCCACGAATGAGACCATCCGACTCCAGAGGACAAATCTAATGGTGCATTCAGGCACAGCTTGTCAAACTGTTGAGTCAAAATTTCTATATTATCATCAAGGGGAGAAAAACCAGTGGTAATCTCAGATAAAATGTGATAATATGATGGTAACTATACACATGCATGTTCCATTTTACTTATTGATACTCTGTGAATAACAACATGTACAGGCTGCTTGCAGTGAATTTTCTGCTGCTATTTCCATTATTTACACCTGCATTGACTTTTTCATTGGTGTACTTCTGGTGATATATTCACTAGTGACAGTTCACCACATGCATCCAACACCGTATGTTGTGGTCTCGTGATAAATCTGGAGTTGATTAGGCTCTCCAGAATGCTCCATTAAACAACTTATCAATGCACAATGGATTGTGGGATGCTAGGGACTAGAGAAGATACACTGGGTTTGTCAGTTATGTTATTACATACTGGATCCAGACCCTGAGTTGGGCTACAACGTATTTTTCCATTATATTTCTACTGGAATTGATTGGAAAAAACAAAAGTGCATGGACGCAGGAAAGATGTTATAATCAGGTACGAAGGGACTGCATCTAATTGGAAAAGGCCTCCTGGACATCCTGTAATTTATGGGAGTGAGCACTGCATGTTCTCTCCTGGGTCCCAACTGCAGTACTGGTTGTATCAACCAATCGCTAAGTGGCTGGCAGAGAGAAAACCTCACACACTTCCTGTTTTCCTGCTGGGCCTCACTCACAGGGGGATTCTCCACAAATGAATAATACATCCTCTCCATTTAATTTGGAAAGCAGCAGTAATGAAGCACTTTTGCACCGTATTTCCCCACTCTCGGCTCTCACACGCCATAAGCGCTGTGCGGTTGAATCTGAAGCTGTTAATGGACTGTGGTAAACTGGCATAAGGGCAAAAAGCTAGACACACACATAATATTTATTTTAATGGGGTGCGAATTGACTGATTTATTTACGCAAATTAACTCTGAGTGGCAGCAGCCTGAAGATCAGAGACATGATCGTGTGACTTAAAAGATTGCAGGCTTAAATCCAAGAAATGGCAGGGAAATGTTTTTGGGGGAGACTCTGCCCAAATCAGCGCTCAGAGGCTTTCGATATGCTGGTGCTACGGGGGACAACTCAGTTGGCACTCAGAAACTTCTGTTGACTTCCAGCCCAATGCAAGATATCAAACAACTCTTAAACATATTATTGGTAGCATTTTGAATTTTAATCTAATCACCACAAAGGTGTCACTCAAGGGCCAACTCTGCAGCTCAGTAGATATTTTTTCGCTAGTTCTAGCTCATTGCACTGGTTTAATGGCACATTTAGTGACTGAGCTCATTAACAGTGTTTTAAGAAGAAAAAAAACCTTGATAAACTGACTGTACACTAGCTGCCTGGGACTAAAGAGCAGAAAGACACAGTTAGCGACTAGCTGGTGAAGAGGCCGAAACATCTTAGCCCAGTTCCAGACCTCTGAATCACCGATCGATCTGCTGTTGTGCTCACTGACAGCTATTTCTGCCCGTTAGAAAAACAATTGACCAACCACAGCTTTATAGGTGAGATTAAGAACAGACAGAGTGCTAATGGCCACAAACTGGGGACAAGCATGGGTGTGATCAACATAACTGTACAGGTCGTTTTAAGTGGACTTAGAGAAATAAGAATCTATTCAGCAACAGTAAATGCTCCTTGAAAATGCTACTGCTGCTACAAATCTACATTTATTGTGCAGTGTGTTTGTAAGCAAAAACCTCATGCAAAACATTGTCTTCCATACTAATCTTAATCTAAATATCTTTGTTTGATTTTAATGCCATATCATTCTTGTTAAAGTTAGTCACATTGAAGTAAACTATTTCTTGTAGCTTTCAGCCTCCTGCACAGTTATGAATGATGCAAAAAGTAGTATGAGGAGCAGGGAGAAGTAGTAAGGGAGTGTTGGTGTGATAAAAGGGTATGACCCATTAAACCCTCCAGGCCTGAGTAAAATACAGTGACACACAGTCTCACTGTAATTTTGCCATAAAAGAGTCAGCCGCTCGCGGATGTAAATTTATTGAGGAGGTCGTAACGTTTTACAGCTGCTACTCTGTAAAGGATATGATCACATTTGCTCAGAGCTGTTGAGATTATGATCCTGGATGATGTGTTTCACCACAGACAAGCTATAACCTCTCTATGATTATTTTAATTACTGTTAAAATTGCAATTAATGACCAATTGCGAGCAATAAAGAAGCAGAAGGTTTCGTGCATGATTAAAGTATGAGGATGTTTTACTAATGTGCTTGTGGCTGGAGATGGAGGTGGCAATTCACTGTGTTTTTGAGAAGAGGAAGAGTATGAAACTATCTGTCTTTGATTTAAATAATGGTGAAAAATAATAAGAGTGCAGAGGCAGATGGCATCCTGTTTGCTATATGTAATCCCCTCTGAGACACTCTCTGAGCATCAGGAGCATGTGGCCTTTTTCAGTCTAGACTATTTTATCACTTAGCTTATTTACAGATCAACAAATCAATTTGTGGAGAAAAACAAAAAGAACCAAAGAGAAAACAGAAAATCGAAGATATGAAAGTCCTTGTTTTCATTTCTTCTCTGTGAAGTTGTTATTTAGTCGAATGTTTCCCAGCAGACAGCACTGGTCTTTTCATTGATAATGAGCAACAACAGCAAACCTACAGAGGAATGGCACTGCAGAGAGAGCTTAATTAAGGAATAACTGACTTATATTTTCAATTAATTGAGTTGTTTGAAATGGTGTGATAGTCTCACACTGACAAGCTATACCCTTAGACAGCAGGCGCCTCATGCAGATTGGTTGAAATGTGAAAAAGACATTTTTCAGGAGCTGGGGGAAAAAACACGAAATAAATGGCTTGAAATTGCAAATCTAACGCGATTTGAGATGCTAAGAGAGAACATCTCTCTTCTGATGCTTGATAGACTGGATGAGCCTGAAAGGGAAAATGTATTTCTCTCTCTGCATGTGTGTGTGTGTGTGTGTGCTTGTAAAGGAAATGGGCGTGTTTTTAAGAGAATTCCAGGTATAATTTACAGAATTATGACAAAGAACCAGCATGAAGAAATTATGATTATTACATCCTAGCCATTATTTCAAGCTTAGCAATGTCAACGCCCACATACCGTGCTTCAAACATATAATCTCCCTCCTACACAGGCAGTGAAGAATGCAGAAATTTACAGATCACACAGATCTGTTGTGACACCTAATATGAGTGGCGTTTAGCTGCGATCGCTGAGCATTCCTCAACCTCCACTCATATAGAAACTCCACTTAGCTTTTGCCTGTGAGAGGAATATTTGAAATTCTGGCTACATACGCATGAAAGGGAATAGAAATGATGCCTAATGTATATGAATGGAAGCCGTGGCGTTCAGGTATTTCACGCCGCATGCCCTGACAGAGGCTAAAGTGAATAAGTTGTCAACCCGCATTGAAATTCATATTGTATCCATGGCTGGAGCTGAGCCCATTTTCTCCACTGTGCTCTCGCCATGAGCCATACAATAGTCAGGGAGACATCTAATGAGGCAGGAGAAAAAAATATTAAGAGGAAAATCCTCACGCTCAAGAGTTGGCATATTCAATGGCCGGTCTCTGAATTCAATGAGAAAATCCTCTGTTGGAGCTTTAGGCTGGTGGGTGGGAGAAAACAAAAACGCAGGGAGAAGAAAAGATTGAGCGAGTGACTGAGATGGGCTGTGACAGTGTCAGCTTTGGTCTGGTCAGCCTGCACAGATGATGAGTGAATGTGAGGGCAGCTAGGAGAAGAAAGGCAGGAGAGGAGGGGATGGGGAGGAGGTGGAGGGAGGTTGAAGAACACCATCAGAGCAGGAGGAGGTTGGAGAAGATGGTTCACGGCTCTGGGGGTTGCTGGTTCACATCTTGATCTGGAAAATCTGTGCACGGACAAACTTTTCACTCCCTATTGGATAAGTACCATGTTCTCTGCAAGACCTTCCCTCTTGACTCTGTGAGTCAGCGGTGCACTCCAGCTCATGTACAAAACAGCTACCCAGATTTTTGCCTTTGATCTACTGGCACTGCTGTCTCGTGCAGTTTGACCTTTGGGTCCTCTCGAGAAACTCACCCCACTCTCCATCTGGTTGAGTTTTTTTTTTCCCAACTGTTCGGCTGCTAAAAACCAATTTGCAAAGTTGGTGAATGCTACAAGATTGTTTTTTGCTATGAGAATTTTATGTACTTCAGTTAATGGCCTTCAATTTATTCCCTGTGTAAGTGCTATTGAAGCCCGAGAGTGTTCAGGTTTTCATTTCAACTACACATTAAAGCAGCTGATTTCAGCGACGAGCTTGTGCCTCGTGCTAATCAGGGAGTAATCACCTGCAGGGTTTGGCTGGAATAAAAACTTGCAGATTCTTGGGCTTCAGCAGCACTTAGTTGAGAACCTCTTCATAACCTTAATCCATTTAATCTTTTAACTTTAACCCCACAGTGGCCTCTTTTCAAAGTGAAGACAGCTAAATATGCTCATTTTGTAGAACTGCTGCATTTTCCAGCACCGTGATTTCCTCGTACAGTTATACCAAGCAACTTTTTCAACCCTCTGACTTCCCCTCTTTCTAATCCACTCATGTTTATTTGTACACTGTGATGTGTAACATGTCCTTATTGGTAATCCTGCCTACAAACCATGCTGTGCTGTAATGAAATGTAGATAGACCGTACAATCGCAGCTGATGAAAGGGAAACGTACACACAAACATACAAGCAATCTGCAGCAGATACTGTAACTTTAATCTCCACTTGACATTAACTCGTGTATTTTATCAAACAGCTGTTTGCAGGCAAAGATCAACTTCCTATGCCTGTGCATCACTAATTAGATGTAATTACAAACTATTTTCAGACACACATGAAAACAATCTCAGTGCTGTTTGTTTGATGTCTACCAGCTCATTTTAAATTGTTTCAAAGCAGCAGCAGCATTTGTGATGTAGCCCAGTGGATTTCTGCTCTGGTGTCACTATCTGTCTCCTGTTATCAGCAACCAACGACTGCAGCTCTCATCAAGTCTGGCTTCGTACTGCCCCCTTGTGGGGAAACACTGCACTGTCTGTCCTGACGCTGCAATTTGTTGGGAAAGTTTAATAAAGGGATGTTAATGAAGCCTAATAACTGAATGTGCTGAGCTAAAGAAGCCATCTTAATAAAACTAAATATTGTGTTTCTAGATTATAAAACCACACACAAAGTTAACACTGAGTTAATTACTGAAGGTATTTATACAAACTATTTGAAGTATTTGGAGTTGACAATTTTTCTTTAACCAACCATCATGCCAGTGGGAATTATATTATATTTATTTTGCTTGTTGGATTAACAATGTGGAAAAGAAACAAGAATAGGCAAACAAACTGAGGACATAGACAACAGACAGCACACGAAAGAAAAGACAGAGAGAAGAGGGACAATCAAATAACAGCAAAAACCAACAGCTAATGACTTAAGTACATATGCAAACTAACTCAATCAGTTAGTTTGTATATGAGAGGAAAGAGGTCAGCCTGACATATAAAATACTCAGATTTGAACAATAATTTGTGTCAAGTATCATTTTTTCCTAAATAAATTCACTTACTCAGTTAAAAATTCACACAATCTACTTTTTTTGTTATTGAAAATACCAAATATATACAGTGTATATCTTTCATTTAAAATCTGGGCAACAAAGTTTCACTGATTCACTGAAAAGCCCCTTTTCAGCCCCTGTGTTGAAATCATCTTGTACATACACCAACATGGCTAAAGCTATCACAGGTATTAATCTGCCACAGGAATCATGATGTAGCAGCAGATGTGCTGACGGCTTAAGTAAACCAACCTAATGAAATGGGTCCGACTGGATGTATCTTCCAGAGAGAAAAGTATTCCATGTGAGCACCTGAACCAGCTCCCAGGCTTTGTTTTATTCATAAAGTCGGTCACTGATGTTGGGTGATAAGGTCTGGCTCACAGTCAACGAGCCGGTTCATCCCAAAGGTGTTGGATGGAGGGTGAGGTCAGAGCTTTGTCAAGTTATTCTGAGCCAAATTAAGAAAACTGTTTCTTTGTGGAACTGGTTTGAAGATGAAAAAAGAGGGGCCTTCACCAAACTGTTGGAGACACACTAATGTCTAAGATGTCACTGTAGGCTGCAGCATAAAGACTTCCCTTCATTAAATCATTAAGTTCTTTGGATTTGTGTGTAGCTTTGGTATATCCAAATAAAATGAGAATTTAGAAAAGATTTCCTTCATTGGAACTAAGCATCCCACCCAAAACACATGAACGCACTCATAAAAGCAGGGGTGTGTACATACTTTTGGCAACACACTATACAATGAGGTTTATCTCTTAGAAATGTATATATAGAGATGACCTTCACTGCACTGAAACTCACATGAACAACAGCGCTCTCTGCTGGTCTTACAGTGGACCTCCTACCTGATTCAGTTGTGTTATTCAGTTCACAGGTGTTTTCATCCAGCTGACTGTGAGTTTGTGTGTTTGTTTGTTTTTTGCTCCCTGAGAAGTACACAACCTCTAAATCCTTCTCTTGTGTGTTTTGTCACTTTTAATGTTCAACCCCTTGTGCCTTGTTTTTGGAAAACCGTGTTGTGTGTCCTTGATTGCAGAGAACATGAATTTCAAAGAAAACCGCCTTGGGTAATACTAGAAATTAGTTTTATTTTTTAATACAGAAAAATAGAGAAGATCAAAGCAATTGATGCTGGCAACCAGACAGATTTTTTTTCTCTCCTTGAAAATCGCTGCTTTAGTTTTGGATTTGGTTGCCAACCCAAAAACTGCAGTTTAAGAGGCTTTTATTGGGGCAACAGGAGGAGCAGGAGAGGTCTGGTTTCACAGGGAGATGCAGTCGGAGGTACGACAGATGTTCACAAGATATGGGAACACATTAGTTATTTGTTGTGTCTGGATGTTTCCATTTTTGTCCTTGTCATCATTTCCTGTTTTGTTCTGTATCCTGCATGCCAACATCTCTGCATTCATTCATTGTGGTTTCATAATATTTCATGTCATCTCCTGCCGTCTTCATTGTTCTCATTGTCTCAAGAATTCTGACATTTTTGGTTCAAAATGACATTAAACAGGTTTGACTTTGATTTTTATTTGCTCCATTTCTGCTGTTTTGTTACTATGAGATGAATCATACCTTGAACTGCAAACAAAACAAACATCCCAATCTGGTTTCCTCCTACTCCTCAGGAACAAAAGCACCATTAGAAGTCATGATAAGGCACTTTGAGATTGAGTTACAGTGCCAGAATTGTCAAAAACACAGGTGAAGTCTGGTTGCTCAAGGTCACACAGTGACATTTTGAGTATGGTGAATTAGATAAATAGCAGCCTTTGATGCTGATAAGTAGGTTTTTAACTGGCCTCTTCAGCTGCACTCTTTAATCTGCCACATTTTCCTTTCCACTCTTCAATTTGACAAACAGGATTTGAACTGAAGCCTCCCACACAGTAAACAGTCAACAGTGAGCTGCAAGTGGCTGAGGGAGATATTTACCACTCTGTGTGTTTACCACCTCGTGCAATCTGAAACAGCAGCTGCCAGTGGTCCATTCTCCCTCTGCCGCCGCAGAAATGTCACCAAAGGTAAACAAGAGTCAACTTGTTTGTTTGAAAGCCAGCAGAGACGGCTCACAGTGATCCAGCTTAGGACTGGAGGTCAAGACCGTAGACTGAGGCGATAGAAGTGACCTCAAAATGGCCGTCTGTACGGACACTAGTGGTTCACTTGGCCATGTAGGCTGCTACCTCCTTCTCTAGACTCTGGGCGAAGCGGTGGTTGAGGAAGAGGAGCTGGCCGTGAGGAAGCAGGCGGCTGAGCAGAGCATCGATACGGTTGCTCCTCAGCAGGACCTGGAGGGAGAGCTGCTGTTAGTGACGACCCCGTGCAGACTCTTTAATGACCCCACTTAGTTACAGATGGTAGTAAAATGTGTACGGCTGCAATCTTGTTTCATTACTGTTGCCTTGTGTTTTTATTGCAGTTTCCATAACATGTAATGAGTTGCTACTGTTGAGAATTTGGCAAGTGATGCTCAGCACAGCAGCGACATTTCTGTAAACTGTTGAACTGACTTCAGTCTAATGAGGCCTTTAAACATGAGTAGACTCTGTGCTAGAGGTTTTCTTTGAGTACAGTATCATTAAACATGTAGTAGACGAGAACTGTTATTTAAAAGCACACATATCAGACGACACCAACAAATGACACTGCAACAGAGGAACGTGTTCCAGTCCAACAAATGTTACTCAAACTTAAGTAAACAGTGTTTTTATGGGGGACTATTCCCCGCTGCAAATTAGTCCATATTCAGTGTTATAGTGGGTATTTATAGCAGCAGGACCCAGGCTGGATTATCATTATACACTATTAGAAACTGGGCAACTGCTCACTGGTGCCAGTCCTCTGAGGAACCTCAAAAGCCCCAGTTCAAGACCTTTTCACATACAGAAAGACACGAATTAGGAATGTGAAAGTGCAAAATACAAGAAAATACAGGAGCTGAAGCAGCTGAAAGCAAAAGAAGATGCAAGAAATTGGACCTTGAGTTAGGATTGTTTTGTCTATATTTCCAAGGGTGGGTTCAATTATTTTTTATTATGTATTGTGCTTATACAGTGCATATTCCTAAGCTAATTTGGGGTGGCAGGGGGGCCCAGCAATCCGGCCATGAGCGTGACTGAGTGTGAGGGATTTCCTCAAATTAAATTCATGATGATGAAGGAACATGTCACTAATGTGTTTCTAATAGTTACAATAGTTCAGTTACATAACAATGGAGCTCTGTGCAACAGAGGAATACAGAAGATACATCAGGCAGTACTTGTTACTGGGATCAACTGATTGTTGGTCTTGATCTTTTCATGGGATTTGTTAAATATCACCAGATTAATCCTTTAAGACCAAAATAAAAAATAGTCTCCCAAACAGCAGTGGCAGAGCTAAACTCTCCAATTATATACCTTTTCCTCCTCTAATCCCTGCCTCACAGACACAGTCAATCGACAACGCCAGCTTGGCTACAAACGCTGGCTACAAAAAGAGACTGACCTTATTCCTCGGCCAATAGTTAAACCACAGAGAATTTTTTTTGTAGCCACCAAAAAAGTATCCACACTAGTTGTTATGCAGGGTGTTTTTTATGTGTCAGCAAATCAAAAGGCTGCCAGACAATCTCTAAAGGTCTCACTGTGCTGATTTTGTGATTTAACTTATGATCAGTCTGACTCTTTTTTCCCCTGCTCAGTGTTTTTTTTTCCAACTCAACTGGCACAGGACTCAGTCCAGCTTGGTTCACTCTGACATGAAGATGTTCTCTACATTTAAAAGCTATGGGTAAAGTTAAGAGATAAAACGTGTGTGTAAATGTTTAAAACGCTCTGTCAGATTTGAGAATTACTCCACTGGTGAAGACAGAAAAAAGGCGATTTCACAGCTGTTTTCTTCATGTAGACCACATAAGACCAAGAACAGATCAAAAATTGCTGTACCTGGACTTGTCAAACCTGGACTACATTGACACAGACACTCCAGTTTAAAATCTAATAAACCAAAAAAACTATATCTACTTCTTCTCAATGAGGTCACATCAGACCAGGTCCAGATCGAGTCTACAGATACAGTCTCATCTCAGCCTCACTACACTCTCCTCTTTTTGATTTAAGTCACAACCCTGGTGATCTTTGACTCTTTAAATTTTACAACCAAACCAAACAGGGGAAATATAAGGCCTGCAGTAGCATCTCATCTGAACCAGTTCTATGTGAATAGTTGTTGCAGTGATATGGTGATCACAGATGAGGTGCACAAACTGAATCAGGAGACTCAGAGCTTTTAAACAATGTATAATTTGTCAAGGTTGTTGAAAGGGCCAAAGCTAAAAAAGTTAAACATGATTGTTTGGGGGGATTAAAAACCTCCTCCTGGCTGCTTTGAAAATGAAAACCTGTCTGTTTGGGGGCGCACTCACCTCGCTCCCCTGCCCCAGCATGTGCAGGTGCTCCAGGCAGTGTCGGGTCAGGTTGCGGAGGGTTCCCTCGGCCAGCAGCAGGTTCTCGTGGGGCTCGCAGACCAGCGTGAAGCCCAGGCTCTGGACACCGAGCCACAGAGCGCTCATCTCCTCAGAGAAGGGGTCCCCAGATCTCAGTCGCACCACTCCGCTGTTGGCCTCCTGCAGGGCCAGAGCCTCCTCGCCAGGCACTGCCTCCACCAGCTGCCGGCCTGAAGCCTCCCGGGACAGAGAGACGGCGCTCCTCACCTGCCTGAGCCACAGAGGATCAGCGGTATATTTACAAAGACAGGGACAAATTGGCTGCATACCCTCCAGGCTTCTTCAGTAATAACCATTACCTGAAGCTTGTTTTCTTTATAAATCACCATCACTATATTTTTGTCATTCAAATTAGGGCATAGACTGATGATTTCTAGCAGAAAGTGACGTCTTAAAGTTAGATATGTCTGAAAAACAGCCAGAATACAGCAAAGGTTTAAATGTTGATGAATGATTATTTCTTCATGCATGAAAAATATACAAATAAAGTCTCCGCATGTTGTCATTACTTGACACGCAGAACAGAATTGTCATTATTTCCCACTGCACAAAGAGTGAGCGTTTTCTTTTGACCGTAATAATCAGTGGTTACAGATTGTCATGTGGGAGGACAGAAAGTAGTTACTGTTATTGAAAACAAATGAGATGACTGCAGAGAGGACTGACAGCCTCCACCTGCCATCTGTGATACAGTTTACATTGTGTACCATCAGCAGAGTGGATACACTGCGTTAGAGCAGAGAACAAGAGGAGGGTGCTGTTACTCTTCACAAACAGCTGGTGTTTTCAGAGTTTCTAGAAATCCCAAACCATGTGAAATACACAACATTAAGGATAAAGACGTGGATTTTCAACATCCCAGTTTATTTATCAGTGATGTTCATCTTATTAAATGGAACTTTAGCTGACAATTTAAGTCAATTTATGGGTTCTCTCTGCTTTTACAGCTACATCAACATGTTCTCATGCAGGATATTTAATATCAGATGAGAGAAAAGTTCAAGAGTAAGTTCATGTCTGATTATTTTAACAAAAACTCTAAAGAATTCCCACTGAGCAGCAAAATATTCACTTAGCTGGTAGTTTATTAACTAATACAGTCTGATTCAACAGTGCTGTAATAAATCCTCCTTTCACAACGGTTATAATGTTCAGT